>LPNX010922107.1:479549-489967 GCA_001517045.1 Pseudotsuga menziesii | reverse complement strand
TGGTTGGTGGGACACGGTAGATCTTAGCATTAAGATCATGGAGCCCATCATTTCTTTGTTGCGGTTTGCAGACACGGACCAGCCCATCCTAGCAGAGGTTAATGAGGGGTGGGATTCCATGATTGAGTCCATGAGGTCCATTGTCAGGGAGAATGAGTGTCCCGAGTATGGGACATCGGCAGAGAACTTATGGACCATTATTCGGGATATTCTTATCTCCAGGTGGGATAAGAATTGCACACCTTTGCATTGCTTGGCCCACTCCTTGAACCCCAAGTTCTACACTCAGGAGTGGCTCACTGGTGGATCGGGGGCCTCACACAAAGTCTCTCCTCAAATGGATGCAGAGATTGCACATGGGAGGAAGATAGCACTTAGATGGCTATTTCAGGATAGCGACATGCTTGAGGAGGCGGAGGAGGGCTTTGTAGATTTTTCCACTGGCACTGGGAGATTTGGAGGCTATGATGTGCTTAGAGATAGGGGGGTAAGAAACCCTATGCTTGGTGGGCAACTCATGGGGCAACATCCCCTATTCTACAGAAGTTAGCCTTGAGGATCATCTCTCAAGTTACATCATCCTCTTGTTGTGAGAGGAATTGGAGCTCATATGGGAACTTGTACAGTGTGAAGAAAAGCAGGCTTGAGTAGTCCAGGGCAGAGTCAATGGTGTATGTGCACTCCAACCTTCGTCTTATTTACAGGAAGAGGGAGAAGTGGGTGAAGGGAAAGACAAAGATGTGGGATGTCTTTCCTGATGATATGGGTTTGGAGTCTGGACAGCAGTATTGAGTTGGCATTAGCCAACATGGATCTTAATGATCCAGTGCTAGAGCCGCTCACTTTTGATGATAGTGATCGTATGGAGGGGTCATCCTCCACAGCAGGAGATGCAGGTCATCAGATGGGCAGAGAGGAGGAGGAGGGGGAGGAGGATGAGGATCAGGGCAGTGATGAGTATGTTGATGTTGATTCAGGCATGGAGGAGGACTACTGACATATGGGATTCTCCCATCTTGATCCACCCCTTTTTGTATTTACTATTAGGCTTTAGTTTATTTTGGCATTTGCTAATGCCCAGTGGCATTCCGACATATATGTACATTGTATACATTTTGATTTTGATGACTTAATGAGAAATATGGTTCCGACATGCATCTATGTGTCTCATTGTGATTTGTGAATGACAAATGTGTTGTGAATCGTGACTTGTGAATGGCAAATGTGTAATTACTAATTTAGTAATTACTAATAGTAGTCAATGATCATTAATGTGTTTTTATTCTAATTTCTATTGAATATTTGTAAATGTTCTAGTTTCTAAATATTTTTGGATCTATATGTCTATATTTTTAAATTTTAATATATATTTAAAAAAAAAATATGTATATAAAACGTATCCTACGTGTCCTGATTCCGGGGGTCACCGTGCCTGTGTCGGACACTCGAATCCCCGTGTCCTTCGTGTCCCGTGTCCTCGTGTCAGGTGACTTAGGCGAGTCCCCATGTAGCTAGCGTGAGCTTTCTCATCCTAGTGTCACCTTCCTTTTAATAAAATCGATTTCACCTTTTCTTATCCAAAGTTTGGATGCTTGTTATACCTTAAAAGGATTGCATGAGTAATGTGACATCATGCTATGTCACCTCCACTAATAAAATATTCAAATTTGACTTTTTTATATTTGGACTTGGTGCAATTTTATCCAAAGTTAGCATTTAAATGCTACTTTGATGCTTTGTTAGCCGAATGATGCCCTCTGGGATGCTTCTGCTGGCCAAAACATAGTGAAAGTGGCCCCTGGGGTAAAGATGCTGCTCCGGGCTTGAAAATGAGCCCAACCATGCCGAAAACAAACTCCGGATCATATATTTTTTACATTTTGAATTTTTCTAATTAAACCATTAAAAATGGCTTAAAAAACGGAAAAATTTACTTTTTCCCGGAATCCAACGAAACTCTAGGGGGACCTAGTACATGTTCATACGACTCAATCGGAATGCCTACCATGTTGAAAAACATTGACACGAAGACTCTAATAACCTCCGAAGGCCGAAACACCAAGACAACTACCCCAGCTTTGGAGGTGTGAGTGAAAAAATCAGAAATTATTAGTCGTTTGTTCAACAACCAGTAATAACCAAGGGAAAAACACTCCGGGCTAGTCGGCTTGATGCTCAAGTCCGGGAAGCTGAGCCTTTTATAAAAAATTAAATGCTAGGGCATTTTTTACAATTTCCCTAAGGGGGTATGAACATGTATTTACAAAAAATTTCGAATAGACTCGCAAAAAAATGCTGGCAGACATCTGAACTCTGATCATGAACAAGTGTACTTGTTTAATACTCTGGCGGCTCATCAAAAATCCACTAAGTGCAAAATAAGTGGATAACAGTCACCATAATCATCCTAACATGACAAGCATAGGTGTCTGAGATACATCACAGAGCAAAACTAAACCAAGGAAATATACCTGATCTCACCATGTATACTTGTCTCTAACTGATAAGCCCCTCCGTGACTATGTGTAACAACTCCTAATCTGTTGCTCTGCTCTAATGAACT
Organism: Pseudotsuga menziesii; assembly: GCA_001517045.1. Lineage (NCBI taxonomy): Eukaryota > Viridiplantae > Streptophyta > Pinopsida > Pinales > Pinaceae > Pseudotsuga > Pseudotsuga menziesii. The sequence continues at coordinate 487,404 of LPNX010922107.1, read as the reverse complement.
AGATCATCACCGAAATGATCTCAATGGACTGCTGAATCTCAGTCCTGGCAAGGAAAATATCAAGAACAAGGCTCTAAAGTGGAATGAAGCTGTAAAGATCCATGCTGATACCCCATTCAAAAGTACCCCGGAATAGAAAAAGAGACAAGTCTGCATGCTGCATCATGGAAGCCTGGCTGAAAATGTATATGTGATAACAGTACCACTATAAAATTCACAGAAAATGGACTATGAAATTACTGAAGGAAATGGATTTGGCTAGGTTGATCAAGGAAATGGCATGGGATGTTTTGTGATGAAATATGATGGCTCTATGGATCATTTTTCACCAATTTACTCAGCATTGGGGCCCACATTATTTTATTGGTTTCTCTAGGGAGGACGTCCCCCATGGGGTGCCCCTCACCTTGGCATATGATGTATTGACATACTATATCTTTATGATATGTTTTTGAGGTGGCACCTAGGGTGATTTATGCCCCTAAGGTAACCATTATGATGTATCACATTGTTATATCTTGACATTATCATGTATTTCGCCTTACTAAGGCGTCCTTGGGCAAAAGTGTGCACCCTCTATTATTGATCCATGTAAGAGAAAAATGTAAATCTCCATTGTAGATGATGTTTTAATCTCAACCGTTGGATGGATGTTACTTAAAATGTGGACACACCCGATCTATTTAAGACTTGTGACCCCCTCATTGTATCCCATCGGGAAATTTGGACTCTTTGCTTTAGATATTTGAATAAAGAGATTTTTGTAGAGATTCTTGGTTCTTCTTTGTGGGATGTTCTTGTCTATGATTGAAAATTCTATATTGCTTAGCATTTGAGTAATTTCTTGAAGCATCAAAATATTTTTGGGAAGAGATAGTGTTTGCATGAAGGAGGGCAACTTCACTTGGGCGATTTTGTGGGTTTCCCCTACTCGTTTCTCTTGAAGGTGTTTCGTAAATCATGGGGTTTTCAATAGCATCTTTGATCTTTGATATGCTCTCTATTTCTTTTGCATCTCTAGTTTCTTTTGCGTGCATAGCAAATCTCACTCCGGTAGTTTGACTTGTTACCACCTAAGTTGTACTTACTGGTTTTTTATCAAGTGAGCCTGGTGAACCGGACAAGGATAACTTGTTCGGACTTAAGAAGGCCTTTGGAAGTACCTCTGGGAAGTGCTTGTTGTACTATATCACATGTTCATACCCCATGGGGGAATTGTAATAAATGTTCTAGCATGATAGTGTCTGTAAAAGACTCGGTCTCTTAGACTTTATTTGTCAATCCAATCAGCCCAGGGTGTTTTTTCCCTTGGTTATTATTGGTTGTTGAATAAACGACTGATAATTTTTAAGTTTTTCACTCCATACCTCCAAAGTTGGGGTGGTCGGCTTGGCATTTAGGCCTATTGAGGTTATTAGAGTCTATGTGTCAATGTATAAACATGCTAGACATCATTATTGAGTCATATGAACATGTCTAAGTCCCCCTGGGTGTTTTTCAATTTTTCAAATTTTTAGTTTTTTCAGTGTTTTTTTATTAAAATTTAATTTTTCCTTGGTTCCTTTTTTTACCTTTTTAAACTAGTTTTAACTTAGTTTTTTTTTGGTTAAAAGTAAGCTGACCCAAAGGTACTTTCAGAGTGCTTTTGGGCATATTTCAGTCTAATAAGCTTGCTGGTTTTTAGCAGGTATAATAGAAAAGAGGAGGAGTTGCTGTTCGAAAGTGACTTTTGGACCTTTTGAATCCCCCCAAGGGTCTCCCTTTCTGACTGAAATCTTTAATTTTTGCACTTTGTAAGCTCTTGGTTTCATTCTGTATAAAAATCAAGAGGCATCATATTAGTTTGCTGATATTGTAACTGCTGGTAATAAAAATAATTCTGAATAGGCTCTTTCGAGCCCATTCTCCATCCCCCGTGGGGGGATTTGTGTTCGTGTCATTTTTTGCTTTTCGTTCATCGTTTTTCAATCTAGCATAGTACTAATCTGCAGGGTAGTATACTTTGATTTAAAATCATTTCCATAATCCATTTCTATTGGTTTCAAAGTAATTTTAATACTTACCCCACGAGCCTCCTTTTGAGTCGAAAGGTGAAGAAAGGTTCGTGGTAGTCTAATTAGAAAATTGTGGCTTGCTTATCTTTTTATGTTTCATTTGCTATCGTCATTTGTTTCAGTAACCATAATAAAATCACCCCTCCTTGATTCCCCGATTGAGGTCCACTTGGACCGAAAGAGGTTTCTGGAGGGTTTTCTTTTTAACAAGAACATCCATCTCAAAATTTACTAAAATTGACAAGACTCCGGTGTGTATGCTCTGCACTTGGTTGCGGTTCATTTGATCAGTCAAGCTGTATGAAAAGCACTTGAGTGACTAGTATAATTAGGATTCACTCTCCCAAATTGACAAACCATCAGGTGAAAATCCAACACCTAGATCAAACCATTACGGTGGCAAAATACCCAAAGGAAGCGGGAACTTCTGAAAAGTGACCTCGGGGCGCCGATCTCTGTCACACCCGTTATGAACAATAGCCCCAGAGACTCCATTCAGCTCACATATTCCTTGCGGGTAGCCGTGAAGGTTTAGTTTTAGACATACTCCAAGTACTCTCGGGTATATCTAGAGTCCACCCCTTCGCCTAATTTTAATCAACTCATATTTCACATTAACTTAAAACGTACATGCAAGTACATTGATTTTCTTTTGACTCCATTTTAAGGTACTGGTTATTTTCTTTCATATATATATATATTGTGTCTCAGCGTTGTGTTTTCGTGCGCTCATTTTGTATCTTGTCATCTATGGTTGTTTATAGTTAAATTTCAAACTCCTAAGTAATTCATTCAGTTTAACATCACCATACTAAGTAATTAGCCTTAGCAACTTAATAGGGTCTACCCCCCTTGGCTTCGTTAGGAGTTGAGCCTAAACGGAGGAGTCAAGAACAAGGTGACAGCCTTGACTCGAGACTTGCCCCCAAGGACACACTGAGTGGCTTGAAGATTTCTACCACGTGACCCAGGTGTGTGAAAGGCGCCAACACTTTTTGGCGCCGTTGCCGGGGATAAATCTTTTTTATTCCCGAGTACGACTTTTGTTTTCTTCCTTTTTGTTTTTCTTTGTTTGATGAATGCTTAGAGTAGATTTTTAATTTTCATTTGGCGACTCCACTGACTTTTTGCAGTTTTTTTTTTATTATTTTTACAAAGAAAAACAAAAAATAATTTTTGTGAAAAGATTTATAAATGCTTATTTTTCTGTTTCACATGGCGACTCCATCGAAGGGATAAAACCCTTTTATCTCATAAACTTGTGAAGTTTTGTTGTGTGTAGATGAACCTATGCGACACGTTAAAACCTTTAAAGCTCATCACTTGATAGCTCCACCTTTTCAGTACAAGGTTTAATCATTATATCAAATGCATACTATTCATTTTTTGGATGAATTAAAGGAGAAATATGGTGCCCAGTTAACCGTAATGTTTCAGCCTATCGATTTCTCAAACATCCCGGGTTTTCCTAACTGTTGTAATGGTTTGGGGGATGCATATAACTGGCTTCTAGCATTTCATGGATATTATGGTGATTCGGCCATCTGGCATGTCAAATCTTTCCTTCAGTTGATTGCTGACTCCAATATTCTTCATGAAGACAATATGATGGAAATGTTTGCTAGCATTTTTCGGTGTGAGGCCTGTTGTTGGTTCTATTAGGGCCTTCCTAATAAATGTATAACTTCTTTTCCAAGCTTCCTTTGGATGTTTTTAGAGCATTGGCATGATGGTAGGGGTAGCATGAATGGTTTAAAAAAGTTCCTTGAAAAGATCTGTACCTTCTACCTATCTGGGACAGAGTATCACACGGAAACATATGATGGACCTTTTGCGATAATACAAAGTATTAAAGACTTGGAATCACTTCTTGAACATTTAAGTGAAGAGGAGGATCATGATACTCCCATCTAAGAGTTTCCTCATAGTTATTCGAGAAAGGAAGTAAGTAAGCAACTTATTAAAGAATATGAGGTATCTCCCAATACACAGCAAGATTCTGAGGAAGGGAAAATCCAAGATGATCCTATTGAAGAACTTCAGGAGGAGCCCATGATGGAACACATTGTTGAAAACTCTCTTCATGTCACCATAACTGAAGATATTGAAGATTTGGTGGATTCTCAAGTGTGTTGCAATGCTGATATCTTTCCAGAAATCCCTCTAGAGAAATCCACTGAGCAACACATACCAAGTGATCCCATTGAATATGTCCAAAAGGTTTTCTTGATTGAATATTCTTTTCATGATATCATAACAGAAGCCTATAAAGAAACTTATGATAAGATCAGTATGGTGTGTGGCGACACTAGACCTTGTTCTCCACATGTTGATGAAGGTTTGAAAAGTTTATTGCATTGTAACATTTTATCTGAAGAAGATTGTTATGAATACAAGGAAGACATGGATAGGCAGGAGCATGATGCCATGGATGAAGAGTCCCCCACATATGACATGGATGGAAATGATGACTATTGGAATTTCATAGATAATCCAACTTGTGAAAACCTTATGGAGAATCCCATCCATGATATGTCCAACAATGGAAGTGCCTATTCAAAAATTTGTGGAAGTCCAATCTACGATTCGTCCATAGAGGGGAGCACGGATCTGGATGCCTGGGAAAACCTTAGTATGGAAGAGGAGCATTCAGAATTTTCACGTGATCATTCAGAGTCATACCATGTAGAGCCGCACAAGGGTATCAGTAATGAAGACATTGAGAAACAGTATTGTGAAAAGTCAGATGTGATGCAGTCAGTGGATTATCAGTCTCAGCCTTTTTTTTTCACATATAGAGGTTCCTTATGATTTGGAGCTGCTTGGGGCTTATGCAACAAGTTATCATTTGATAACCCCGGTGATCAGTATGATGATGTAGTCAGTCTGCCTCATCATTCTGATTGGTATATCAGTCCTATCCAGTCATGGATAGAAGCAACCTGCATGAGCACATACAAGTTGGGGAATAATTTTTATGACATTATTCATGTCTATGATCTCCCATCCATCTCGCCCATTCTGAATCATCACGCAGGTTTGCAATTTCTGAATAAGGTATCCTTACTTTGGCTGGTAACCAAAGACAAGGAATTTTTTTTTTATGTTAATAAAATGCTTAGGTGGTTACATTGGATTTATGATTACACTTAACCCTTTTTATATCATGCTTAGAGTAGGAAAATAAGTTCCTTGAAAGAGAGCATTTACTTTCTGCATTTCTATTTTATACCTAGCTATAATAAAACTTTGCTTTTTTTTAGTTAGATACATTTATTTTGTTTAAATAAATCAGCTTAATGGTTCATTTGGTTTTTTATAAAACTTGTGCTACTGAGGTTTTTCTTGTCAAGTTGAGATGTTTTTACAGAGTATATAAACTAGAGATTCTGGTGTTCTCGTATCCTCTCCTTGCCTTAAAGACTAGATCGAGCACACGTCCCACAGTTGGAGCCAGAATGTTACCAGAATGTTACCACCTAAGTTGTACTTAGTGGTTTTTTATCAAGTGAGCCTGGTGAACCGGACAAGGATAACTTGTTCGAACTTAAGAAGACCTTTGGAAGTACTTCTGGGAAGTGCTTGTTGTACTATATCACATGTTCATACCCCATGGGGGAATTGTAATAAATGTTCTAGCATGATAGTGTCTGTAAAAGACTCGGTCTCTTAAACTTTATTTGTCAATCCGATCAGCCCAAGGTGTTTTTTCCCTTGGTTATTATTGGTTGTTGAATAAACGACTGATAATTTCTGAGTTTTTCACTCCATACCTCCAAAGTTGGGGTGGTCGGCTTAGCATTTAGGCCTATTGAGGTTATTAGAGTCTATGTGTCAATGTATAAACATGCTAGACATCATGGTCGAGTCATATGAACATGTCTAAGTCCCCCTAGGTTTTTTCAATTTTTTCATTTTTTTAGTTTTTTCAGTGTTTTTTATCAAAATTTATTTTTTCCAAAACATAGGCTATTTTTTAATAGTTTAATTGGAAAAATTGATTTTGTAATAAAAGTGGGCCAAATAATCAGTTTCAGTCATGTAGGTGCTCATTTTCAAGCTAAGAGCACCATGTAAACCCATGGACCCACTATTTCCTAGTTTTGAGTGATTTTCCATCACTCAGGTCAGAAAGCCCCAAAAATCAATTATTGATTGTTTTAATTAATAAATTGATGAATAATGGAGCAAATCCAAAATCATAGATCGGTGGATTCTCAGCCGATTTGATTGAAATCAGTTAGATCTGAACCAGATTGACTGGATCTGACAAATCCTTGACTGAAGGAGGTGATCAAATCAGATCCAGAGTTGATCTTCAGCTGTCTTTATGGGGAATTGCGCCCTCTCTCTCTCCTCCACGTGTGGACTCTCCTGGATGCTCTGTGGACTTATGTGTCGGTTTATGGGTCGATATGTTAGCTCAATCAAGCCTTCGGTTAACAAGTAGGCTCAGTTCAGCTTCAGATCTGCATTGATTGACTATCCATCAGCTGATTTGATCTGTCTCCTTGGGATTTGCGCCCCCCCTGGGCTGGATCTCCTGTTTTTTGTATAAATCCAAGCATAAGTCCTCTTCCAAGCTAGTTAGAGTTGGATTGAAGGGCCTGCTATTGTAATACTGTTGTAATCTTTTGATTGTTGAAATAAAGAAGCTTTGGAGGCCAAATGGTGTAATGCTCTCATATGTGTGGATTAAGCATTGTGTTACGGCTATTGATGTTGCTGGCTTTTCTCTCAAATTCTGCATCTGAACCCTGTCTGGCTTGAACGATTTAGCTGAATCAATAAGAGTATAGTTGGGCAAGTAAGGTTACTTGTTTTTCTTATATCTCATAGCATATATGATTAGAAGATCTAGATTATACATGTTTAATAAGTTTATTTGCATGTAATTCTTGTCTCTTTTTTTCATATATATATCCAGATCTCATGAGGTTTCGTGCAGCATTGTGTGTTTAGCTTTCAGGTAGCAAGGATTGGACGAGTTGTGGATCTAGTTTGACTCCACTGTACATCTAAAAGCTTTGTGAAGACATTGCCCCTCTGTATTCCACTAACAAAGTTTCCATTGCAGATTTGCTTCAGCAACAAGCACTTCTCTTCTCCTTTTCCTCCTTCAAAATCAATCTTTTCACCTGGTTACTTTGTTCACAGCTTTGATATTGTTTAGATCTATTATCTTAAAGTAAATTTAACATAGATCTATCTTCTCAAAGCCCATAATCTAGATCTTGTTCTTAAAAGATTTCATAAGCATTCTAGATCTAGCTTTAGGGAAATCGTCCTTTTTGCATGGAATTTTAAAGAGAATTTGTAGCTTGCATGCATTAGATCTTTGTTTTCTGTTATAAAAGATAAATCTAGCAATCAGTGCATATCATATTGGCTGCCTAAAAGGCAAGCCAAGATCCCAAGGAAAGCTTGCTTTCCTTGGTTCCTTTTTTACTTTTTTTGACTAGTTTTAACTTAGTTTTTTTTCGGTTAAAAGTAAGCTAACCGAAAGGTACTTTCAGAGTGCTTTTGGGCATATTTCAGTCTAATAAGCTTGCTGGTTTTTAGCAGGTATAACAGAAAAAAGGAGCAGCTGCTGTTCGAAAGTGACATTTGGGTCTTCTGAATCTCCCTAGGGGTCTCCCTTTTTGACTGAAATCTTTAATTTTTGCACTTTGTAAGCTCTTGGTTTCATTCTGTATAAGAATCAAGAGGCATCATATCAGTTTGCTGATATTGTAACCGCTGGTAATAAAAATAATTCTGAATAGGCTCTTTTGAGCCCATTCCCCATCCCCCCTGGGGTG
>LPNX010922107.1:444679-479517 GCA_001517045.1 Pseudotsuga menziesii | reverse complement strand
TTCGTTCATCTTTTTTCAATCTAGCGTAGTACTAATCTGCAGGGTAGTATACTTTGATTTAAAATCATTTCCATATTCCATTTCTATTGGTTTCAAAGTAATTTTAATACTTACCCCACGAGCCTCCTTTTGAGCCGAAAGGTGAAGAAAGGTTTGTGGTAGTCTAATTAGAAAATTGTGGTTTGCTTATCTTTTTATGTTTCATTTGCTATCAGCATTTGTTTCAGTAACCATAATAAAATCAACCCCTCCTTGATTCCCCGATTGAGGTCCACTTGGACTGAAAGAGGTTCCTGGAGGGTTTTCTTTTTAACAAGATCATCCATCTAAAATTTTACTAAAATTGACAAGACTCTGGTGTGTATGCTCTGCACTTGGCTGCGGTTCGTCCGATCAGTCAAGCTGTATCAAAAGCACTTGAGTGACTAGTATAATTAGGATTCACTCTCCCAAATTGACAAACCATCAGGTGAAAATCCAACACCTAGATCAAACCATTACGGTGGCCAAATACCCAAAGGAAGCGGGAACTTCTGAAAAGTGACCTCGGGGCGCCGATCTCTGTCACACCCTAATGGGTGCGTTATGAACAATAGCCCTAGAGACTCCATTCAGCCCACATATTCCTTGCGGGTAGCCGTGAAGGTTTAGTTTTGAACATACTCCAAGTACTCTCGGGTATATCTGGAGTCCACCCCTTCGCCTAATTTTAATCAACTCATATTTCACTTTAACTTAAAACGTACAAAGAGGCAATTCCAAAACATTCACTCCAAGCACATGCAAGTACATTGATTTTCTTTTGACTCCATTTTAAGGCACTGGTTATTTTCTTTCATATATATATATATATCTATATATATTGTGTCTCAGCATTGTGCTTTCGTGCGCTCATTTTGTATCTTGTCATCTATGGTTGTTTATGGTTAAATTTCAAACTCTTAAGTAATTCATTCAGTTTAACATCACCATACTAAGTAATTACCCTTAGCAACTTAATAGGGTCTACCCCCCTTGGCTTTGTTAGGAGTTGAGCCTAAACGGAGGAGTCAAGAACAAGGTGATAGCCTTGACTCGAGACTTGCCCCCAAGGACACACTGAGTGGCTTGAAGATTTCTGCCACGTGACCCAGGTGTGTGAAAGGCGGCAACATGACTGTGCAGGGAAGAGGGGCACACTACCTCACTTGGGAAAATCGATTTCACTTGTTGCTTCATCCGAATTGCTTCGAATTGATCGAGACATGATAGATCATCATTTGCATGGCATCTACAAGATTTTTTGGGTAGGATCTACTCTATATCTCTTGTTTTGAATTTCTATTCCATTACTCATAAAATTAGCTATCAAAACCCTCACTTAAAACCCTCATTTTTTTAGCTGTAGTGTTTTTGGTCACCTTTTGGCTTACTGATTGAAAACTGAAGTTCGAAAAACTACAAAGCCCTTAGAGACAAAATTTCATTTGAATCTGACACCATTTCCCCATTCTAAGACACTAAGTCTCTTTGGGCCAAATCGCCCTCCTTGGGAAACTGATCATTTTGCTAGTTGTGTGATTTGGGTATTGCTAGACCCATCTTTAATCAACATATTTATTATCTAGCAATTGATTCTCGTGCCTAATTTTATCGAATTTCACCTATTTTCCCTTAGATTGAATTTTTTGGCTAAACCCTAACTAGGGCAATTTGGGACTTTTTATATAGGCACAATTCATCCCTTAAAATTTGATCCAATCTCTAATTAACCATAAGAACTAAGGGATTTCATTAAGATACCTTCAATAATTGACCTAGATTATCCATTTGTAAGGTTGTCTTGGTTATTGGGACGCCCCCTTGGCCTAGCTTCTAGTCTAGTCTAAAGTGCCGATGTCCTTGACTTGTGTGACAACTAAACTCTTTCAGAGGTCTTGGGTATCGTAGGTCACAACTTTGGTTTCCTTCCCTCTATGATCTTGAATAGGATCAGCTAAAGGGACAACTACAAGATTTGTGATGACAAGTCCCTAACTAGGCATTCTCCTAGGTCAACTATAATGGTCTAGATAATGATCTAGCTATCTTTTCTGAAGATGTGCCTAGCTTAAGGTAGGTAATGAGATCAAAGCACACTCTAACTTAACAGTTCAAGGATGTAATTGAAATGATCATGAAATGACAAACATGATACATAAGCAAAATAAGATTTGATTATTAGCAAGCTATGGTTTATCATTAGCAATGTATCATATGAGCAAATAATTCATGGCACTTAAACAATGAGAGATCGGGTATCCTATCAGATGAATTATTATGATAATGATAAAGACATTCACATGTAAATACAAGATTAACCATTCAACTTCAAAGATAACTAATTGTTGTTAGGTTCTTAGATTTTTAGGAGTAGCAATGAGAGCTTAATACATGTGAATTAAAATAGACTTACCATAGTCAATTTTAAAACATTAACCATCATCAAGATTTCAAGAAAAGCTAATGGCTATACAAGAGAAAATTGGCTGAAAATGACGAAATGCTATGCTACGAATTAGATCAACTTGCAAACTATAAATTATGATCATAAGCATGTAGTTAATCTAATGACCAAATCAAAATGCTAACTAGTTGAAAAGATGACTAACCATAAGAGTTTGCTGTAACTTTCGGATCTAAAAATGCATGAATACAACAACAAACTAAAGCTTATAGGAACCAAATTAAGAGATTATATCGTCATACTAGCCAGGTACTTGATTCATTAGTTTCAAATCAAAATTAGAGACTAAAAACACCACAAAAGTCTTATTAGATATTGCTGGTTTATTAGATATTATGGTGTGTAAAGATTTAGCTCCTTAATGTTTAATGGTTATGAGATGATAAGCCAAGGAGGGGTAGCAAATGGCTCCCCTAAGAGTCTCTTGAAATGGTAGGTCCAAGCACCTGAAAAATTTAGAAATTGATTATAGAAAAGATAGATTGGAAGAAAAACTTGAAAAGAAAATGAAACTACTAAAATTGTGATCTAGTGCCTTCAAGGGAAACAAGTGTTGGGCATTGGTATTATCAAATCACAAAAGATGACTGAGTAGTCTTCAAGGGAGAGTGGAGGCAAGCAATCCCTCTCCTTTGCTAGCCAAACATATCAATTGGTTTCTTACACCAACCTTGATGGATTCCTGAAAAGATCATGAGGCAATGTAATTTATTCCTAAACTCTCACCCATCAAAAGTTAGTAAATGCATTTAGTGAATAAATCCATTATAAAATGAAGAGAGGTTGCAACAATCTAATCAAGTAAACAAAGATTCATTCATAAGAAATATAGTTTCAAAATTCCTTCCTTCATTTTCCTTGATTAGGGTTAGTTCCTAATTTCCCTTTTTAGATTAAGAGATTTATCAAAATTTCTGAGTTGTAGTTTAGTTGGTAGTATAATAAAAAATTTAAAATATAAGGTGAACAAAATAAAATTTTTAGGTTTTAGTTTGAAAAATAAGATACATGGTTAACAACAAACAACACAAATAAAAATAAAAATATATAATTAATGTAGGAGTTTAGAATATTTTTAGGTTTAATCTTAAAAGTTGTAGTTATTTGGTGGTAACCTTTAATATAATATAATTAAAGGTTTAGGATTTTTTAAAGCAATCTTTAGAATTCTAGGTTTTGACTAGTTAGCATATTAATTAATTATAGATCTTTAGATTCCCAGGTTAACCTATAGAAAAAGTTTTAGAGATCCTAGGTTAGAATTAGATATTTTATAATTTATAATAAATTAATTTACCTCTAGTACTTCGAATTTATTCATTATATATATATATATAATATTGGAAATTCACATGATCTTTTTAGGGTTTTCTAGGTTTTTGCCTCTTAGCTTTTTAGGGTTGGGGGTTATATATATATATTCTAGGCTTCTTTATTAAATACTTTTCCTCATTAAACTATCTAGGTTACTAATGTTAGGGTTTACTCTTTTTAGTTTCGTAGTTGACATTATCGATTTTCTTAGTCTTCTTGAATGTGTGGTGTAAAATAAATATATTAATAAAACCTGATTTGCTACTCCTCAACTTGGCTTATTGTCTTGAAGATGAACTTCGATATTGGTTCAAAACGTCGACATACATAATGGATACTGGGGTTATTTTGGATACCACTCCTCAAACCATACAACCCAAGAATCTAAGAGCATAAATTATTTACTTACTTTACTAAATGCAAAATAAAATACCAATAGCTACCTAAGGCCCTTGTGAAGAGTTTCCTTCCGCCAATGAGACAAGATATCAACAAAATGAACCAACAAGAGAGCCTAAGAATCACTAGAGCAAAATCTCAGCAGAGTATTTTATTCCAAGAATATTTGACCCTTACACATGCACATGAACCTCTCTTTTATAGCTTAAGAGGGAAAATTAGCTCAAGATGTGGTAAAAAAGTAGTTACAAATGAGTAATGATCTCAAGAAGAGGATGTGATAGATCAATGGTTTATACTACACCTTTACAATAAGTAGTTATGCCAACAAACCAAGTTGGTTTTCCTTCTTGACTTGTAAATAATAGTAAAATAACCAAATACCATGGGTCTTCTCCAAAACCATGAGAAAAAACCAAGGGAAGGGCTGAAATGGCGTGCCAATACCATGGGCAGTTTGCCTTGAGCAAATTGTTGGTCAAAATAGCCATCAGTGAGCAAATCGCTGGGCCACATGATTCATGCACAGAAAAAAGGTTGATCCATTTGAAATGTGGTAATGGAGGGCCAAGATTTAATCTTGATGTGGGGTAGAAGCTAAATGATCTCAATAAGCCTCAACATGTGCATCAAGGTGCCACAACATAAAAAATGCCTCCACATTTGTGCCCAACTGCCACTTAGGCAAATAGACTTCCTTGGGAAAATGTAGTATTTCCCATTAAAAAAAAAACGTGCAATCTCAATGAAGAAATAGAACATAAAGCACAGTTTTTCCTCCTCATAAATTAGAACCAACTTAGGATTTTTAAAATGAAAACCTTAGTGGTGCCATATATTAATTTGTCATCTCACTAAAATAAGCCTGTAAAGCCCTCCTGTGCTTGGAAACCATTGAAAGAGGATAGCGCTTGGCCATTTGAGAGCTGGGTTAGATAGAAGGGCCACGTGAGTGCCCGAAAATGCCAAGTTGTGGTGGAGATGGAGGATGAATTGTTCCCATGCACGTTGATGAAGTTTTCAAGCTGCTCGTTGACACTGCACTGAATGACCCCTGTAAATCTTACCAAACCGAGTGAGCATTTTGACATGCAAGCGTGGAAGAGGAGTAGATCCAAATGGGTATCCAAATCCATCAGTAGATCTAGAAAATACTAAATATATCAATCCCATGCATGTCCATGAAAATCAGGACTGCAAAACAATGGGGAAAGGCCCACCACCTTTTTGGAACTGACTGTTCAGAAGTAGTAGTGATTAATCTGATGTCATATACCTGAATAAGTGGCCAAATGGATATCTTATGAATCCAATGAATCATCTTGCAAGCTTGATCTTTGTGATTAAAATCACAAGTGTAACCCTGATACAATATGAAGGGTAACAACCCCTCTTATATTGTGACAATTAGTGCATTTTGAAGTTGGTGAACATCTAGTTTTCCATTCATGAATGAAACATATAGAGATTCAACACTTCATCTAAGAGGAGGTTCAAAGTAGAGAGTGTAACTTTTATATTGTCCTTGTCGGGACTGAATGGTTGATGTATTCATCAACCCTTTGCCTAAAGATAAATTTGTAAGGTTTGGTGACAAACTTGGTGTAATGGTTAACAGATTGGTTATTAACTGGGTTATGTTAGAATATAATGACCATTCTTAACATTATAAATAAAACGTCAAGTCACTGGCCTAGGTAAGAGTTATTGTGGTTAAAGTAGGATACGATAAGTTAATTAAGGTGAACAAGTAAATAAGTCATTAAGTTATTAAGACATGCTCCAGTATGTTGGGAGTTATGTTTGTTATGCTTGAATGATGTATATGGCCTTCTTCTATAATGAAATATCATCTCACATTGTGCATCTTTTTCTCCCCATTTTTATTTAGCAACTACATTATTTCAAGCAAATGTCAATTGGTGGAAATACCTTTGCAATCAAAATATTGTGTTTTACTGAAAGTTAATTAGGCTTCATTGCATATATGAGGTGTGTTAGATTTATTGAACTAGAGCTACAACACAACCAATCATATCTTTCTTATATGGTTTCTCCATGTTTCAAATGGTAAATCGAGTGCTATGTAAAAGGATCCATGGATTAGTCCATTGGGCTATGGTCTAGCAGGAATTGGGAGCTCTTTTTGTAATGATGACCAGGTTTTGAGTCTCAATCCTGACAAGAATGCTTCATATCTGGTTATATTCAAGATTAAGTGGAAATCCTAGAAGAAATTTACAGCCTATGGATGTGGCCAAAACATACGTGGCATCCTAGCCACATATGCATACTTATTAAAAAAAGGACTCCATGGATTAGATACTTAACCTTGATCTTGGGTTGTAGCACATGGGATGTCAAATCCTTTTTAAAATATATCTCAACTTGTTGGCTATTTTGTATCATTTGTTGTATTGTTTTCTGCTTCCTAGATTTTTTTAAAAATATTTTTTCTATCTAGTCCATTTATTGTGCCATTTATCTTATGTTATTTTATTTTTTTAGGAACTTAGAAAATACTTGACTCTATGGTATATTATTAAGGGAATATGACGGACTTATTATTTCATTGTAAATCAGATTACTGAGGAGTTTGAAGAAGTACCAATTTCAAGTCGGGGTTTTGGCATTCTTGACGTTGGGTATCGTTCGAAGGTAGAAATTTGTTGCATATCTTTGCAAATCTATAGGTTTTGTTACAAATAGTACATTTTATACATTGTTCAATATTTAAGGTTACAATCATTATTAATAATTTTCACCTTTTGAGGACCATAGTTATGCTTCTTAGATTGGTTTCTTCAAGTAAATATTTTAGGGTCAATATACTTATATTTAAAATGTTTATGGGCTTAGAATTTAGTAAATGATGCAAATTTGATTATAGCATTTTCCTGCTTGATTTGTATGACTATTTGTAAGATATATAAACCTTTCCAAAAGCAATTGTGCAACGTTATTACTAAAAAATTCTAACAGATCTTACTATTTAACTTGTCATAATTTTCTTATTGGATGACTTCATTATTTTTCATGTTATGGTGTAGTACACTTTTGGTCCATTGTTTAAGAAAGCAACAAATGGAGTATACTTCCAAAGATATCACGGTGGAAGAGAAGAGAGCAAAACTTCATTCTGTTGAACACATTAAATTGTTCTCAAATTATGAGTAGGGAAAAGTTCAAAAGTATGGAGTGGATAAATATATGTATATCATTGTTAAGGAGATAATTGAATATGAATGAAAAGATTGAATAGACAGGGGGGTGTCCAAGTTTACAAGTGTAACTGAAATTGAGAGGAAGGATTGTAAGGAAGAAGAGAATGATCTTCAGGCAAAGATAATCTTGTCCTAAGGGGATTGAATATCACTTAGGAAAAGTGCCAATGTAACTTCGCACAATCCCTCTTGATCTGAGCTAGTGCTTGTTAGCCTCACTGGGGCTTCCCTAGTGATCTGAAGTAAGAAATCTTCGATTGTCCCCTTCAAAAGACTTCAACTCTGGAAAATATACTTGCTGAAATCTCTGAACCAATTCAGATTTCTACCATTCAACACTTGAGAACAACAAGTACAGTTCAGATTTACTTGTTTAGGTATCAAATCAGCATTAAGTCTTCATAAATCTGCTATAATATACTTCAGATCTGCGAATAAAACACAGAAAATAAGTGAATAAAATTATCTTTGTTACTTATTTTTCAGACCAGCACCTTCAGTCCAATGGGCATGGAATTGGGAGTGAAGAAAATTGATGAGGAAAGTGCTACTCAAAGCTCATCAATTCAGAAAGTTCCACATCAAACCATTAAATTCATCCATAACCAAGAGTTGGCCGCTGAAAGAGTTTCTCCTTTCTTTCAGAGCCGTAAATACAAACTCTTAAGAATATCAAATTGATACCATAAGAACTCAAGGGAACATGAAGGCACTACATAAGTACTTTCATTCCCTACTTTGATGAAATGCTACACATTGAGGGTTTTGCTTGATGGATGGATTGTTCGACACACATTTGTTGGTCTTCCTTGATGAGTGCCCACCCTTTGGAGGGTTGTTTACACACTCATATATGCCATTTTTGATGGGATGTTTTTGGAGGCAATTACTTTTTGATAGAGTGCCCATAATTAGATGTAAAGTGGCCACAAGATTTTTGAGAAATGGTTATAATAGAAAATCCAATAAATATTGGGGAAGTTAGAAATTCTAGAACTGTTGTTTAAAGAGTTACACCATATTTTTGCAATGCGTATCTTTTGGAGCCTTTTCATAGAGAGCGTTCACCTTATTTGAATAAGCGGTCCGTTGATGAAATTGTCATTGATGCCAACATGGACTTGCAGTGGCTCCACAGGTCGTCATTGATTCCACTAACTCTCACTTGCAGTGCCTTGGACCCTTTACAGAGTGGTTTTGTGCCTTGAAGCATCTTGTACCCAGTTGACAAGGTCCCTGTACCCACAAGGCCGGATCTTGTAGCCAGTGCCACCACCTTGCTGAAGATGCTGAAGACCCTGCTGATGGTGCTAAAGACCATGGAGATGTTGCTGAAGCCTTTGTGGATGATGGTGAAGCCCTAGATGGGTTGGAGAAGCATTAACGACCCATTCTATGGTCATTCATGCTCTGATGGTGTCATGGTACCCCAAGAGAAGGTCTAGCAACCCCACAGGTGATGTCATGATGGATCTTGACCCTTGGAGGTCTCCTGGTGTGGTTGAGGTGGTTGAAGAAGCCTATGAAGTCCCTTGCTTGATAAAGAAGCCCTGAAAAATCCCCTATACCCACATTTGATGGCTTAATGGTCCTTAAAGGTGATGATGTGGTCATTAATGACTTGATGAAGACTTGGAACCCTTGATGAAGATCTTGATGCTCGTGTAACCCTTGTTGGGGTCATGGAACCTGTTATAACTAGATCTTGTTCTTAGTTTATCTGTTCTTTTTGTCCTAATTTTCAACCGTTGGTTTAAAATGATTTTACATTTTATGTTGATTTTAAGAACTTTTGACAGTCAGTAATTTTTGTTGGATTTAATGCTTTTAATGGTTGAATTATTTCATTAATTTAGTTTTAAGGTTTGTGTTTTGGGCTTATTAGTTAATATGTATATCTTTAAGCTTTCAAAAACTTATAAAAAAAGTTTTTTCCAAGTTTGCTTTATAATCTAACCCTCATTTTTGAGTCCTTTGTCAAATATTTTCATGAGGAGATTCCTGTAGCAGCTCTGTTTTTCCTGTTTTTGTCATTATCATTGGGAGCAAATTACGAGGTGATGGAAACGAATTCTGGAAAACAAAAAGAGGTTTTTGTCCACAACAGACTTATTCACAAAAACCTCTCTCAGTTTTGCAACAGCTGTTATCGTTTGAGAGATTCAAATTCATCTTTGTGGCTTATTTTCAGGCTTTCAATTATTTAATAATTTTCTGTTTTAGTCACAAATTTTCAGCACGTATTTCGATCAATTGAAGGGGAATTTTTAAAACCCAAGAGAATTTTTTGTTCATAACAGACTCATTTAAAAAAACCTCTCTCAGTTTTTGCATAGGTGTCTCGGATCGAGAGATATGAAGGCGTCTTTGAGACCCAAATTTTCAGAAATTCGCCAAATTTCCCCAAATCCGATTTGCTATTTTTGGGTTAATTGTCTTTAAAGATTTTGAGTTATCATGTGACTAATTGATGTAACTGTTTCAAATTTCGACCTAGAAAGTAGTTATGGAACTACTTTACCTTTGTAATGATAAAAAGAAGACAAACATACAATTTTGTGGTTGGATTTTTCACTCAAGGAGAGGCTTTTGGAGCTTTGATTTCTCAAAAGCTAGCATTTATAACTCTTATGTAAGTGGATGACTTTTACTTGTCATGCTTTTTCATTTCTGATCTGGTTGATTGCTCAGTCTACAATTTCATTTCCTGTTTAAAGGTTTATTCATGTAAATGCTTGTAGCCTGTGGGTGGAATTAGTATTTCATGTGTAATGTTTATGGCTTATTGGGATGTGTTTGATCCTCAGTTTATCCAACTTGCATGAATCAATTTTGTATTAGCTTGTGGATGTTTATTTCCTCCTTGTTGATGAAGTTTTAAAACCAAAACCATAAACCAAAACTCTAAAAACCAATTTTATTCTATTTCATTTTGAGATTGTGTTAGCTTGTTCTTGTGGTAGTCTAGGAACAATTTCTAGCACTAACATCTTTGACGTCGTTGCCGGGGACGAAGCTGAAGTATATCTTCCCTGGTATATCATTATTCATCTGATTTTGAGAGGTGAACAAAGTCAGAAAATCTTTTAGACTACAAATTTTCACTGGCAACTCCACGATTAAAGATTCCACTGCAAGGAGAATTTTGTTGACAGAAAAATGAAGAAGCCAAACGGAAAGACTGGGTATTAGCTTGTTACTTTCCTCCATGAGGTTTTGTTTTTATTCATCAGTTCTTTCCTGTCTTTCCCATTGCATGTCAAAAGAATTATTTTTTGTTTTGTCTATTTCGATGATCATAAACCTTGGGGTACATATTCCTCTTTGGAAGAAGAAAGTCTACATTCTTCTTGTTTTATTGATGTTGATCATATTCCTTCATTTGAAATACATGTGCAACATGATATACATATACCCATATCTCTTGAACCTGATTATTCTGGTCATCTTGTAGAGAATAAAGCTGATCTATTACCTTCTACCATCACTGCTGAAACTTGCGAACAACTTGTTGAACCTCATTTTAAATTCACAGATATTCAGTCTAGACTCAGATAGAAGATGTTTAAATCTCTTAGGCTTCCATCTCTCTTACATCCTTACCCTTCCTACTTTGTTGAATATCTGCCCCATTTTACTGGAAAAGACCATATTACAATAGAGATGCATTTAGGATCTTTTCATAATTTCATTGATAATTTTGAAATCATGCATGAGGATGTTGTCATGAGGTTATTTTTCGAAATCCTTTGTTGGAGATGCTGGGTTTTGGTTCCGAAATTTAAAAGCTGATTCAATTGGATCGTGGGAAGAGTTACATGATGTCTTTTTGAAGTATTGGGGTAAGAATAAATCTTATGATTAATTTCTTTCCAAATTTTATAGTTTGAAAAGGGAGAATGATGAGCCAATTACTAAATTTAATTGGAGGTTTCAAAGTTTTTATATCAGTATTCCTACAGAGATCAGACCTTTGAAAAAACTTGCTATGGTATATTATGTTATGGCTCAACATTCAGATCTTGTCTTTTTCCTGTTAGAAATGAAATCATCATCTTTAAGACAATTTTTTGAGGATGCAAAAGGAGTGGAGGAAAACATCTGAGCTTGCAAAATGCTTCGAGTTTAGGCTCATGTTGAAGATATACAAGCTTATGAACAGGAAGAAGAATGTAGGTATCATTCAGATTTAAGACAGTTTTCTTCATCATTTTCAGATTTTCATATGAACAAGGATATAAATGATGCTTGTGTTGATTCTTCATATCAGTTTACTGACTTTTTCGATGATAATATACTTTCAGTGGATTATAGTAGAAATTTCCTAGTTCCTGCTATGAGATTATCATGTTATGAAAAAGAAGTTGCTGCTCTTCAACCTCTTACTATTGATATAAGAAATAAGCTGCCATTCTTGACTTATGGTTACTTTCAAAATTTTATTTGTTCAAGTTTTGATCAAGGGTTTTATTTAAAGGTCGAGAAGCAGTTTGAAGAGCCCTTGGTTTCCATTCTTGAGCCAAAGTTTAAAAAGAACAGCAATGGAGAGGAAGAGAATGCTTCACTTTATGATGAATATAATGAAGACATTGAAGTTTTAAATCGGAAATTTCATGATCCCATGGCTTCTTGGATGGAGTTGTATTTTTCAAAGGTTTCTAATGCTCCAGCTTTTGGCATACTTCCTATTTCCAGTCATAAGTATCCGCTGCCTACAGACTCTTTATTGCATTTATCACATCTTTTGTGGGTTTTCTCAAACAGTAGCATGCATGGAATTATGATTCTCAGTCAAATGGTTTCTTGGCTTCACTGGAAGTATGATTACACTTGATTGGGTTGTTTCCTCCGATTAGAAGGAGGAGTAAATAGCAGAATAAGCTCGTTATACGAGCATGTAGATTTTTTTTAGTATGCTGATTTGTAGCAGTATTTTGTCATTTCAGAGGTATGTGTTCAAAGTTTGAGAAAGTTGCAGAGATTTGGTAAATGACTCCATCACCCAATGAATAAGGCACAAGGTCTACAGGTTCTTGAAGCCTCACAAGGAGGACTTCATCCCGCAGCAAGAGCCAGATGTTATAACTAGATCTTGCTCTTACTTTATATGTTCTTTTTGTCCTAATTTTCAACCGTTGATTTAAAATGATTTTACATTTTATGTTGATTTTAAGAACTTTTGACAACCATTAATTTTTGTTGGATTTAATGCTTTTAGTGGTTGAATTATTTCATTAATTTGGTTTTAAGTTTTGTCTTTTGGGCTTATTAGTTAATATGTATATCTTTAAGCTTTCGAAAACTTATAATAAAAGTTTATTCCAAGTTTGCTTTATAATCTAACCCTCATTTTTTAGTCCTTTATCAAATATTTTCATGACGAGATTCCTGTAGCAGCTCTGTTTTTCCTGTTTTTGCCATTATAATTGGGAGAAGATTACGAGGTGATGGAAACGAATTCTGGAAAACAAAAAGAGGTTTTTGTCCACAACAGACTCATTCACAAAACCCTCTCTCAGTTTTGCAACAACTGTTATCGTTTGAGAGATTCAAATTCATCTTTGTGGCCTATTTTCAGGGTTTGAATTATTTAATAATTTCTTGTTTTAGTCACAAATTTCCAGCACGTATTCTGATCAATTGAAGGGGAATTTTTAAAACCCAAGAGAGGTTTTTGTTCATAACAGACTCATTTAAAAAAAACTCTCTCAGGTTTTGCACAGGTGTCCCGGATCGAGAGATATGAAGGCGTCTTTGAGACCCAAATTTTCAGAAATTCGTCAAATTTCCCCAAATTCGATTAGCTATTTTTGGGTTAATTGTTTTTAAAGATTTTAAGTTATCATGTAACTAATTGATGCTACTGTTTCAAATTTCGACCTAGAAGGTAGTTATGGAATTACTTTACCTTTGTAATGATAAAATGAAGACAAACATACAGTTTTGTGGTTGGATTTTTCACTCAAGGAGAGGCTTTTGGAGCTTTGATTTCTTAAGTTAGCATTTATAACTCTTATGTAAGTGGATGATTGTTATTGATTATATATAAACTGATAAGCCCTTTTACCTGTCATGCTTTTTCATTTCTGATCTGGTTGATTGCTCAATCTACAATTTCATTTCCTGTTTAAAGGTTTATTCATGTAAATGCTTGTAGCCTGTGGGTGGAATTAGTATTTCATGTGTAATGTTTATGGTTTATTGGGATGTGTTTGATCCTTAGTTTATCCAACTTGCATGATTCAATTTTGTATTAGCTTGTGGATGTTTATTTCCTTCTTGCTGATGAAGTTTTTAAAACCAAAACCATAAACCAAAACCCTAAAAACCAATTTTATTCTATTTCATTTTGAGATTGTGTTAGCTTGTTCTTGTGGTAGTCTAGGAACAATTTCTAGCACTAACATCTTTGGTGCTGTTGTCGGGGACGACGCTGAAGTATATCTTCCCCGATATATCATTATTCATCTGATTTTGAGAGGTGAACAAAGTCAGAAAATCTTTTAGACTACAATTTTTCACCTGCGACTCCACGATTAAAGATTCCACTGCAAGGAGAATTTTGTTGACAGAAAAATGAAGAAGCCAAATGGAAAGACTGGGTATTAGCTTGTTACTTTTCTCCATGAGGTTTTGTTCTTATTCATCAGTTTTTTTTTGTCTTTCCCATTGCATGTCAAAAGAATTATTTTTTGTTTTGTCTACTTTCGATGATCATAAAGCTTGAGGTACATATCCCTCTTTGGAAGAAGAAAGTCTGTGTGAGGTGGATCCAGGATGGATGGTAGAGGGGCAAGCAACTAAGGGGTGGAACCACGACTGCCTAGACTCCCAAATGGATGCTTGTCATGCCAATCAAGGCAGCCTTCACTTTATGTTATCCTAGTGCAAGACAACAATGGGGGAGACCCGGATCTACTCCCGACATGAGAGATCAGACCTAGACACCAGAACAGATCAAATAGGGCTTTAAGGTATGTAAGGTGCAAGGTAAATGGAAACCCTAACTCTAGCGTTTAGGTACTAGCAACTGATGGAGATGACCACTGTCTTGGGAAACGTAACTGTGACAGGGTAAGCAAGGACAGAGTTGGGACTGTTTAGTACCAAGGAGACAAACTCAGTGAAAGATAGGTAACTTGATTTGTAAATGAATGTTGGCAAAGGGAATGGGAGTGAGGTCAAGTTAGGGCTAGCGCTAGCTAGGAGATCAGTGCCTTATGTGCATTGGGCAATGGAGTCAGCATCAACCCAACGTTTCAGTGAACCCATTTGGGGTATAGCCTGATCTATGGACCCAGAAAAGGAGTTAGCCTAGAAAAGTCAGGTTACAGGAAAACCAACTCGATGGAGGGCTAGCGCTAGGGCTTGGAGAAGTAGATTTGTAGTTCTAGGGTCACCTGGAGGCTAACAACTCAGTGTTGAAGGAGAAATGAGGTCAGGGTAACCTGATCTACAAACCCAAATCAGAAAATCAGATCTGGAAAAGTCAAAATTTGATGAGAGGGCTAGGGGGGTTGAAAACCAATTTTTTGGATCTAGGGCAAACCAGAAAGAACTAGCTCAATGTTGGGGGTGTTCTGGAGTGCTTAAGCCCTGATCTATCAGCCTATCTTGTTAGATTTCAGAAAAAGTCAAATTCGGAAAAGTCCAGTTTTCAGTGAGGGTGCTAGGGCTGTTTCAGTCAAAAACTCAGATCTAGGTCAAACTGCCAAGAATTTGGACAGCGTTGGGGTTGATTTGGACTGTGTGGGACCTGATCTATCCGTCTATGAAGTCAGAATTCAGAAAAAATCAAAACCCTAGCAGGTCAAATTTTCAGTGGGGAGGTTTTGCAGTTTTCTGGCTAAAAATTAGATCTAGGTCAAACAAGCAAGAGTTTGACCAACGTTGCAGCAGATTTAGTGAAGGGGAGGCCCGATCTATGAAACCCAGAAATGGTTTGGCCAAAGATCGCACTATTCCCAGATTTAGTGCTTTTTAGGGTTTTTAGTATTTAGGAGTTTTTTCAGAAAATTTGAAGTAAAGCAAGGTACAATGGAATAAGATCTGAAGAGGAGTCTCACCTGTTAGATCTTACCTGGAAATGCTTGTAGAAGTCTTTAACAGTGATGATCTTTGCAATCCTGATCAATTTTGGAAGATCCCAATGATTTCTATGAATGATGTAAGCCACAAGCCACCAATCCGCCCCCTATCCTACATGAGCAAACGCCAAGCAGATAAGATTTGCCAATACAAGATAAATAAACCAAATGCTACAAGAAAGTAAAACGAAGAAATCATAGATCACAATGAAACTAATGAAAACCCCCTGATCCAAGACGAAGAAATCCAAGCGAGTTGAGGTCCCCCTGCAAAAATGCTCTAGCCAAAACGCCCTTCTGTAGGCAAAACAATGATAGCAAAAAAATATAGATCTCACAAGAATTTCCACAATGCTAGGAAGCTGAAGATTATCCAATCACCATTTGAGAACATCAGATGCAAAGCAGATCTAGAAAAATATCCACAAAAAGTCTTTCTATTATTCAGATCCAAGAGCCAAAGACCCCTTACAAATGAGAAGCTCTCTCCTTTAAATAGAAATGAGAGAACCACACTCATAACCGAATCCTAATCACTTTCAAAACGAGTGGCTAAGATTAAAAGATAAAATGTTCTAATCAATGCTTGAGATGAGCTCAACATACAATACATGGATCAATATAATCATAAAGTATCAAAGTAGACTAAATCACCCATAAAGAGGGTAATCCACTCAACAAGAAATAAATGAAGCACATGGTGGGTCCAAGGAGTGTTTGACTAACTTCCTCTGGGTGTGCCCATGGCACAATAAAATAATAAAATAATTTAATTCTTTGACTTTGTGCCTCCTTGAGGAAATCGTGAGCGTCCCAAAAGCTCCAGAAAATAATATAAAAATGCCAAAAAATAGGTGTGGGCCCAATCAGGTGCTGCAACTACTAGAGAAGTTGTGGAGGACATCACTCTCATCATTGTGACTCATCCCATGCCATTTCTTTACCTCAGTAGCCCAAATCGATTTCTTCAATAGCCATTTAATCATTTTTAATCTGCCTTGGGAAACGTGATCCTACCAAAACAGTCTCCTAGGGTGCTTGCGTTGTCAAACTGAGCCTGCCAGGCTCTCTGGGATGGGGGTACAATGGTACAACAAGTGGTTGCACCCTCTATGCCCACACAATGCCCTAGGGGATCCAACTAAAACATTTTCCTGCTCAAACATATCAACCTGTGAAGAAAAACTGCATCAGAAAGGCAGAATGAGCTTGATCATATCTACAAGTGCCCAGAACTGGAAATAAACTGTCTCTTTAGACTCAGAGAGTCCAAATCTATCTAGGGTGTATACTCATACCCCTCATAGGTCTCTATCTGATCATCAATCATATCCAATAAACAATATAACCATCTGTAACTGATCAGACACCAATAATAACTCAGACTATCATCCATCTACTGCAAGTGTAATAGGCTAAGACATGCTCTACAACTCATTTAAGTAACAATCACAACAAGTAACATTCATTTTACTGGCGGTACATCAACCAATACATATATAAGGCTTTATTTATTATTACTCAGACTTAGACTTTCAAGACTATACTCACTTCATAGCTGTAGTCATTTTGCTAGTGAAGGGTGAAAGATGAAAATGACAAGGCTAAGGCAAATGATGACTTCCTACTCAACATCATGACACTTTGGATAATGGAAAGGGAATACTCACTATAACCAATGTCTGACAAACAACAACACAAGGAATGACAGTGCCTCACAAATGGGTGAGTTGTTTAGAGAGTGCTTATTCAACTTTGGCATCATGACTATATCAAGATTGATCCAAGTTCATGAGGACCATCATTTTATTCCATGGCCTTTTTGGCCTATATGACCCTTTGGGACTTCACCAGTGCGGCAGTGCTTAAAAGCATAGCTAATCGCAGCTTTCATCCGGGACATATTTTTATAAGGTCAGCATATTTTTAATCATTGCTTTTTTGGACCTTTTCTTATACTCTTCAAGAAGTATTTTAGCATTTCAATGCTCTTTCCCTCTTTACATATGTTAAGAAACACAGTTTTATAATTTTCATTTTCCATGGGCGCATATTCAATATTTTCAATACAGGTAGTACATGAGCTTTCAGTTTTAGCCAACAACATCTCAAGTGACTAGGGGGAGTTCTGCACAGTGCCAAACATCGGGACAACCGACCAAAATGATTTAGGCATACTATCCAACTTTACCAAAGGCAAGTTTTATCACCAACTCAGAGTCGAGACACAATATAAACAGGGAGGCTTGTCCAACAAAAGTTGCAGCGGGGAGAAAGATCCTCCATGCCATAAGTCAAGAAGTCAGTCGGGTTGAAAACTAAACTAGAAGGTAATGGATGGGTGAAGACAATGAATGATGGAGCCAACACTAGCAAGCCAAAACAATGGTGGGAATGACTACCTTTATTCTCTCTAATGAGGGTAAAACCAATGAGTATAGATCGAGAATTTCCAAGTCTAAGTAAGGACATCAATATATAGTACAAGATACAACCAAGTCCATATAATTATGACCACCAGATCATGATACCACAAGTCAATACATGTCACAAAAATCAGTATAAGAGCAATAATAACCATCACACAATATAAAATGCTGAGTCATAATCATGCAATATAATCCATCTGAGACACCATCTGTCCAATGAGAAAGAACTGATATAAACTGGGCATCAATGACTGCTCTGTAATGACATAAATGGCTACATTGTTCCTCAAATCTGAATGTCCTGAGACTCAGTTCTGACATGGAAGAGTACAATAGTCCACTAATATAAACATGATCCATAAAAAATGCTCATCTCAGCATCTCATAATGTAAGAGATCTGGCTGACAAATGTACTGTGTCTGAAAAAATAAAATATGGTAGCTCGACTACTATATATGTGATAACAGGCTGCATTCTTCTTGTTTTATTGATGTTGATCATATTCCTTCATTTGAAATACATGTGCAACATGATATACATATAACCATATCTCTTGAAGCTGAGTATTCTGGTCATCTTGTAGAGAATAAAGTTGATCTATTACCTTCTACCATCACTGTTGAAACTTGCGAACAACTTGTTGAACCTCATTTTCAACTCACAGATTTTCAGTCTAGACTTAGACAGGAGATGTTTAAACCTCTTAAGCTGCCATCTCTCTTACATCCTTACCCTTCCTACTTTGTTGAATATCTTCCCCATTTTATTGGAAAATACCATATTACAACAGAGATGCATTTAGGATTTTTTCATAATTTCATTGATAATTTTGAAATCATGCATGAGGATGTTGTCATGAGGTTATTTTCGAAATCCTTTGCTGGAGATGCTGGGTTTTGGTTCCGAAATTTAAACGCTGATTCAATTGGATCGTGGGAAGAGTTACATGATGTCTTTTTGAAGTATTGGGGTAAGAATAAATCTTATGATCAATTTCTTTTCGAATTTTATAGTTTGGAAAGGGAGAATGATGAGCCAATTACTAAATTTAATTGGAGGTTTCAAAGTTTTTATATCAGTATTCCTACGGAGATCAGACCTTCGAAAAAACTTGCTATGGTATATTATGTTATGGCTCAACATTCAAATCTTGTCTTTTTCCTGTTAGAAAGGAAATCATCATCTTTAAGACAATTTTTTGAGGATGCAAAAGGAGTGGAGGAGAACATCTGAGCTTGCAAAATGCTTCGAGATCAGGCTCATGTTGAAGATATACAAGCTTATGAACAAGAAGAAGAACGTAGGTTTTATTCAGATTTAAGACATTTTTCTTCATCATTTTCAGATTTTCATATGAACAAGGATATAAATGACGCTTGTGTTGATTCTTCATATCAGTTTATTGACTTTTTCGATGATAATATACTTTCAGTGGATTATAGTAGAAATTTCCTAGTTCCTGCTATATGAGATTATCATGTTATGAAGAAGAAGTTGCTGCTCTTCAACCTCTTACTATTGATATAAGAAATAAGCTGCTATTCTTGACTTATGGTCACTTTCAGAATTTTACTTGTTCAAGTTTTGATCAAGGGTTTTATTTAAAGGTCGAGAAGCAGTTTGAAGAGCCCTTGGTTTCCATTCTTGAGCCAAAGTTTAAAAAGAACAACAATGGAGAGGAAGAGAATGCTTCACTTTATGATGAATATAATGAAGACATTGAAGTTTTGAATTGGAAATTTCATGATCTCGTGGCTTCTTGGATGGAGTTGTATTTTTCAAAGGTTTCTAATGCTCTAGCTTTTGGCATACTTCCTATTTCCAGTCATAAGTATCAGCTGCCTATAGACTCTTTATTGCATTTATCACATCTTTTGTAGGTTTTCTCAAACAGTAGCATGCATGGAATGATGATTCTCAGTCAAATGGTTTCTTGGCTTCACTAGAAGTATGATTACACTTGATTGGGTTGTTTCCTCCGATTAGAAGTAGGAGTAAATAACAGAATAAGCTTGCTATACGAGCATGTAGATTCTTTTCAGTATGCTGGTTTGTAGCAGTATATTGTCATTTCAGAGGTATGTGTTCGAAGTTTGAGAAAGTTGCAGAGATTTGGTAAATGACTCCATCACCCAATGAATAAGGCACAAGGTCTACAAGTTCTTGAAGCCTCACAAGGAGGACTTCATTCCGCAGCAAGAGCTAGATGTTATAACTAGATCTTGTTCTTACTTTATCTGTTTCTTTTGTCATAATTTTCAACTGTTGATTTTGTTGCCAACTTTTTTGTACGATAGTTGGGTTACCTGAGGAGCCGTCGATTGACGAACATGACCAATGTTTGATTCCAGTGTATCAGTTGATCCGCCTTTATGTCTAGCCAGTTTTGGCTAGTTAGTTTTTTATTTGAATATTTTTGACCATGGCCCCGCAGGGTTTGTAATAAAATGTGCTAGTAGGGTGTTTTGAGTTGTTCGGTCTCCTAAGACGTAGAATTTCAACTAAGGTATTCTAGGGAGTTTTTTGCCCTTGACAATTATGCTTTGCCTATAACCGAGTATAATTGACAAGGTTTTCTCTCGCTTCCTCCAAAGCTGGAATGTCCGATTTTGAATTCTGGGCCTTGGGGGGTTATTAGAGCCCAACTAAGTGTATATAAGCCTACTAGGCATTATTAGAATAGAGCATGGTCATGTCCTAAGTCACTAGGACTCTCAAAAATTTTTCCGAAATTTTTTTACCGGATGCGACAAATTTTTTTTTAAAATTTTAAAATTTTAAAATTTTTTCTTAAGTTTTTAATTAAATTTTTCCATAATTTAAATGGAAAAATTCAATTTGTAATAAGTTAGTCATCCGGAACCCGAATTCAGTGATTGAAGGCTCTAACCTTAAGCCAAAAATCATTCTTGATTGGCCAGCCAGTCACACCCAACTTTTAGATGATCATTCGGCCACATAACACATATTTTCTTAAAAAAGACATTTTTGGGGAAAAAATTGATTATTTAATAAAAAATGATTATTTTGGAGCAAATCCAAAACTCTCCAAATTAATCCAAATTCAGTGAAATGAAATGCAAAATGACATGGCATTGGGCATTTATGACGATTGGAGTTAACAGAACTCAGCTTCAGTTAGCATTCAGTGAGCATTAAAGATATATTCAGTTAACGGTTTGGTCATCTCCAACTAAACTCCCGAATTGGATGAGATGGAGAGCATTCATTGGATTGATGTTTTGATCGAGGCAGGAACTGGTGATTACACTTATGATCTATTGGCAGTGGCTCCTCCATACCTAGATTTGGCTCCTCCATACCTAGATGACGCCTTCACCTACTAGCTCATGCATCTCTCTCCTCACAAAGGTGCCTTCACACGTGTGGAGTCATTTGTGGCTTGGTTTCAGTGCTTAGGGTTGGAGTGGGGGCGCCTTGCCTAGGTGGAGGCCTCCGCTCACTCTTAACTCTCCAGCTTCAGTTTTGTGCTCTTAGTGGTGTGCCAAGCCAGTTAGGTCTGGATTTTTGGTTTTAGGGTTTTGGGTCTTCTCTCATTGTATAAATAGAGGCTTCTTTAGCTCTATTGAGGTGGAACTTTTGTGGCAGAGTTACTTTGTAGAAATTGTTTTAGCCTTTGCTTTTGAATTTTTAATGAGAATTTCGACTTTGGAGGTCTATGAGCTTTTTGCATGTGGTATACATTTCATGGTTGAGGTGACATTGCTTCTAACCCTTTGCTTTTAAATACTGTGAATGAGATCAATTTTATTTTGTTAAAGCTCAAGAGGGCCATTGTTGGCACGATAGAGTAATCATTTGATGTTTCAAGTTGATTATTTATGCAAAGTAAACTAGAATCTTGATGAGCATGAGTAGTCAGCAATACGTAGTGTTGATCCTGATTTAATTATCTTAGCATACTTTCATATGATTTAATCTCACTTTGTGTTTGAGTTTTGGTGTTATTAGGTTTCACAGGTTGAAGAAGGGTGTGAGTTTAGCTACATCTAGCCCAAGCTTCAAGCAACCCCTTTGTTTAACACTTTGTGATTGCAGGACTTACACAGATCGTATTCTTCTCTTACAAAAGAACGCTGGAAACTTCTCTTCCGCTCTTGTGTTCCATCCACAAGAACTCCTTCTTCTTTACCCTTTCTTTTTTCTTGTTTTGCATTGCTTAAGAAGTAGATCCACTCTTTCATTGTTTATATTAAGATCTATCTTCTTTAGGCTTTGTTAGATCTAATATTATTCATTAGATCCAGGAAGAAGTTTGTACTTTCCATGCAAAATTTACAAAATTTTTCTAAGTACAAAATAAAATTTTCCAAGTGCAAAATAAATTTTTCCAATTTTTTTTAATTTTTGCATTGTCTTTCCTATCACTTTTTAGTATTGTTAGCTTGCTGATTTTTTATTTTTGTGACAGGTACAGCAGAAGTGTTGGCGAAAAATTGAAGATTCAAAGCTTAAAAAAGACTCGTAATCCCCCTTTCTAAGCTCGATCCGGAAGCCTTCCAAAGATAGGAAAAGAGGCAAAAAGCATCAAAAGAAAGACATTGTAAAGAATTAATAAAAGAGCAAGTGGGATTAAGGCCCTCACACCCCACTTCCCCCATATGGGGGAAGCTTGTATCGCCATTGTCCATATTTCATTTTTTCATTTTGTTTTATACCTGCAAAATAAATAAATGGTGAAAGTAGAATAGGGTAATCAGTTTCAATTTGTTAAAAAAGCTTAGTTATATTTGATTTCATTAGTATATTCTTGTTAGTTTTCTCTTAAGCAATCTGTTCTCATGCTAGGTTAGGTTTGATTTCATTTTTGCTTGCATAAAAGTTATCAGAAAAAAAAAACATGTGTTTGATTAGTTGCTGATTAGTTTATCATCCGTGAAAAGTGAAGTGAAATGTCTCTCTAATTATCTACTTGGTTAATGCATTATTCCTTTACTTTTCTTGATAGAGTTTTGTTTACCTCCTTGTTTTCTCGATTAGGGCCCTAAAAAGCCTGAAAGAGACTCTTGGGTGGTTTAGATCTTTGTGTTTCTTTTAATCTTAACAAATTAATTAAGTCTCTTGAACTTGCAGTAACACAAGTCAAGAGCACTATCTATCAGAGAGCATACTTAGAATTGCACATCCTTGCATTAGGCATTCTAGATTAGCTAAGTCTTTTGAACCACTGTCATAAGACGGGGTCAAGAGCGCTCTCTATCGGAGAGTCTTAATCAATTAACTTAATAAAATTTGCAACGCACACCCCATAATTAATTAACTTCGTTTTCTCCTTGTCGGAGTATGCTCTGACCGACCTCAAAATCGGAGTACCCAGAAACAGCATTGGATTTCTAATCTTGCAAGAAAAACTTAATAAAATTTAAACCCTGTAACCAACGCACCGACGTTGTAGGGAATTTTCTAAAGTACTTCTTAGTAGAGGCGCTGGAACTCCCGCTGTCTAAGCTTCTCAGCTAGCTGGTCAATCTCTGCGATACCAGCTTGGGATACTGGGCGGGCCCGTCATGTCTTCAACGGATTGAACTTGGAATATTCTCTCGGCTTTTTGACAAACCTTCGTTGACACCCTAATCAAGAGCACTTAAAATTTTTAAAATCTACCAAGAGCACTCGCACAACCTAATATTCACTAGTTTGATTTCAAGACTTGTTATTTAATTCTTTGTGCATTTCAGTATTTTGACTCCATAAGGCACTGGTTTTGTAATCTGCATAATTATTATATTTGGATCAATTGTCTGTGGCCTGTTTTAATTTCTATCTGTGAATGCATAATTAATTAAGTCTGGAATCATTACTTATCTTTTAATCTCTTGCTAACAACGTGGATTGCTTTGATTTGTGTCAAACTCATAATAAACAAACACCTTTTAAATCACAATAACTCCTAAACAACACCCATCCGCATTCGTAACCAATTAAAACAATTTAACCACATTGAGCCATAGAAAATTCTTTGTTAGGGACTACCCCCCTTGGCTTCGTTAGGAGTTAGCCTAAACTGAGGAGCTAGGAGTAGGTGACAGTACCTAGCTCTGTGCTTGTCCCCAAGGTCACACCTCTCTCACTTTCCTAAGTGAGGAGACAACATTCAGAAAGTTTCTGCTGCTGGTGTGCAATCGACGGACAACATCTTTTGGCGCCGTTGCCGGGAACAAATTTTTTGTTCCTGGACGACCTTAGTTTTTTCTAGTTTTTACCATTTTTAATAGATTTTTAGTTTAATCATCTCGCTGATCTTAGACTTGAAATCCATCTGGCGACTCCACTATCTTTAATTTTACCAAGGTATTCAACCAGAAGAAACTCTAAAGGTTTACTTAGGTTTATCCCTGAGCCTGAAAAGGTTTATAGGAGAAGGCTAAATAAACTTTCTTCTTGTAGGATCCTTGAAGATCTTGGATCTCAGTCTTTATCAGATATCTATAGTTTATTTCTAGAAACTAATTTTCAAGAAAACACTAATAACTCTGTTTCCAACATAATGGGTGAATATTTTACTCAGCTCAACTTTTCTCAGATAGCAGGTCAACCCCACCGTCTTCCAGACAAAGCTGTCGAGAATCTCTCGATGTATACCAGCACTGATGCCACTACCTCCGCCATGCACCTCAGGAAATTTTCTAGATCTATCAATGCTTATATCAGTGATCCTGTTAGCCAACATGATGATGTATACATGAAGTTATTTGCTCTATCTTTGGATGGAAAGGTCGGCGACTGGTATAGCAATTTACCGGATAATGCTTTTGATACTCTAGCTGCCTTCAAAACCGCTTTCACCAACAAGTTCGGTGAAAAGAAAGAACCTCGGCATCAACTTGCGTCCTTGACCAACATAAAAAAGAAGGATATGGAAACAATGGACGAGTTCAATACTAGGTTCACTGAATTATCAAAAGCTATCCCTACTGCTTATGCCCCAACTGCACCAACCATTCTGGTCTATTACATTGAGGCACTTAGTGGCAAAATGCAATACTAGATCAGAGACAAGGAGCCTGCCAACTTGCTTGAGGCTTAGGAAATGGCAATCAAAATTGATTTGAACATGCAGTCATCTGGTGAATCTAACCTCCAGGGTTATTCAAGGTCTTCAACACCTTTGAAAATCAATGAACCTAAAGGCAAGGATCCTTTATCAGCTATGAAGGATGCCTATGAAAAGCAGATGATTTAAATGAAAAGGGAGATGAAGAAGAATATGGAGGAAGCAGAACAAAAACACTTAGCGCAGTTGAAGGAGATAGAAAATAGGGTGATAACGATGGAAAGAACTCAAACTCAGCCTGCTCCTCGAACCTTTCCTGCCAAGCCAACTTGGCAAAGAAAGCCTCCCAACCATGAGTCGAGGCCTCCTCATTAGCCAGAGGCCGCTAACATGGTTGAGCAGTATAAACCATTTTGCAGAGCATGCAGAGATTTCCATGAGGAATCTGGCTGCCACTATGCATGCTATGTTCAGGAGCATGGTCACCCTGAAGGTTGTGGTCCTAATACGTCGACAAGCGAGCCTGATTTTATCAACAACATAGATGACATCCCTAGCATCTCCATAGGAAATTGGCCATAGGCCAATCATTATGAAAAGAAAGTTGACAACTTAACTCAATACTATGGTGAGATGCCTTTAGCTGAGCAGATCAACAACACTCAAAACTTCAAGGGAATAACTTATCAAAGAAAAGGGTCTTCTGCACAGAATATTCCTAAGGTAATAGCTCCTAATCCTCCCAAAGAAGTAGAAACTAAAGAAATTGTTGATTTAAGTTTTGACTTAGGTAATTGGCTAGCAAATACAAAAGTTCCTGTTCCAGTCCTTGAATTATGCAAAATTCCTGGCCAAAGAGAGAGGCTTTTGAAAATCCTAGACCCTCCAAGTAATGTTGATTCTCAAACTGAAGAAAGTCCTTCAAATCCTGTAGAGTCCCTTACCCCTAAAAAAATCATTTTTACCGATACTGTGGAACGAACTTCAAATAATGTCTTTGTCGATCTGCCTATAGTTCTACATACTAGGGACCCCCTTTTTACGTGTCATTATTCATCCCCCTTTTTACGTATCATTGATGATGGGTGATCTTCTTCTACACAATTGTATGTTAGACTCAGGATCTAGTTCCAGCATCATGACCAAAAAGGTCATGCAGCAGCTTGACTTAAGAACTACTAGGCCATACCAGAATGTATGTGCCATGGACTCTAGACTGGTTAAAGTTGAAGGGATGATTGAGAACCAGTTAGTTAGATTGGCTAAATATCCAGATATCCAAATCACCATGGACATCCTTGTTATTGATGTTCCGGACAAATGGCGGATGTTGCTTTTTAGGAAATGGGGTGCCACTTTGGGAGGCTCAATCCAAATGGATTGGACCTTTGCCATCGTACCAGCATCGGAGTTTTCACTTGTTAAGTTGTATTCTGAAAAGGAAAAAAGACACCATGTTGAAAACCCTCAAAGACCATTGAATGAGTATGCTTACCACACTGATGAAAATAGAATCTATCAAATCAACTCCACCTTCTTGGAACCCCTTCAAGAAAAAATAAAGATTGAAAAACTCGGTGAATTATGGAGAATGAATTTTGATGGTGCTTACTCTAGAACAAGCAAGGGGGCTGGTGTTGTCATTATTTCACCAGAGGGTAAGGTTTTCAACTTTGCTTTCAGATTGGAATTTGAAGCAACTAACAATGTGGTGGAGTATGAGGCACTTCTACTAGGCATTGAGATTGCCAAGGACATGGGGATCAAGTTGCTTAGTATTAAAGGGGATTCTGACTTAGTTGTCCAACAAGTTAAGGGTTAGTTTGCATGTAAGTGTCAAAGACTTAAAAAGCATAGAAATGCAATCTGGGATACAATGGAATTCTTTGATGCCCTTAATATAGAAGCAATCCCTAGAGATTAGAATAGTGCCTTCGATAAACTTGCAGTTTCAGTGTCAACTCTTCAACCATTGGATGAGATGTTAGAGGGGGATTGTCTTTTAGAGATTAACTTCAGACCTTCTGTTCCAAATAATGTAGAACATTGGCAAGTCTTCAGAGATGATGAGCAAATTTTGAGATTTATTCATAATGTCGATGAATTCCTAAATTTTAAAGTAAATGATCAGGAGGAAAATAATGAATATTATGGAGAAGGTGACCAGTTTAACAATCCTGTCCCACGTGGTCTAGTTGCCTTAGAAAACATCTTTGACAGACAGGACAGAAAAAAGAGCAATGTTGAGCAAATGAAACCGAGGGATTACATCGAAATCAACATTGGGACTGAAACAGAACCTAAAAGTATAAAAATTGGAAAAAGATACTTTCGAAAAAGAATGGAACAACCTCATAAACTTGGTCAAAGAGTATAGGGATGTATTTTCCTTTACTTATGATGAGCTCAAAGCCTATAGGGAAGATGTATTTCAACATACTATTCCCTTGAAACCAGAATGTAAAAAAGGCAAGCCTTTCAGACAAAAACTTGGGCAAATAAATCCTAAGTTAGCACCAATCATTAAAAGGAGTTAGAAAAAATGTTAGCAGCAGGAATAATAGCTCCTACTAGACATTCAACGTGGTGCTCTAACTTGGTGGTAGTTAGAAAGAAGAACGAGAGTTTAAGGATATGTATAGATTTCAGAAATCTAAACATAGCATGTCAAAAGGACAATTACCCCCTCCCCAACATGGAGACCCTCCTCCAACGGGTCACTGGATCAAGCATGATGTCGATGCTGGATGGTTTTTCTGGCTATAATCAGGTAGTCATTCAAGAGGAAGATAGGCATAAAACCACTTTCACAACTCCTTGGGGTACTTTTGAATATCTGAGAATGCCCTTTGGCCTTTTAAACGCAGGAGCTACTTTCCAAAGGGCCATGGATTATGCTTTCAAGGAGTTGATTGGCAAAATCATTGAGATCTATCAAGATGATCTCACTGTATTTTCGAAAGAAAGATCCAGCCATGGTGGTCATCTTAGGCAGATTTTCGAGCGATGTAGGAAGTATGGTATTTCTTTGAATCCGGCTAAGTCAGTTTTGGGCATAGAAGAGGGAAAACTCTTAGGACACATCATCAATGAGGACGGTATCAAAATTGATCATGAAAGAATAGAGGCCATAAGAAAGATTCCCCTACCTAAGAATGTTAAAGCCCTCCAATCCTTCAATGGTCATGTAAATTTTATCAGAAGATTTATTCCTAACTTGGCCGAATTAATGAAACCTATGCAGGCCATAATTAAGAAAAATGCCAAGTTTGTGTGGACCAGTGAAGGAAGGAAAGCCTTTGATTCTATAAAGAATGCCATTACCAGGTCTCCAGTCTTAGTCAGCCCAGATTACACGAAAAATTTCATGATCTTTTCTTTTGCTTCAGAAGACACTATTGCCGGTGTGTTGCTCCAAAAGAACTTCGAAGGGTTCGAGCAACCTATAGCATTCATGAGTAGAGCCTTGCAGAACTCTGAATTAAAGTATACCATCTTGGAGAAGCAGGCTTATGCCTTGGTCAAATCTTTAAGACATTTCAGGACCTATATTGGGTATTCTAAGGTCATTGGATATGTTCCCCACACTGCAGTAAAGGATATCCTGTCTCAAAAGGATTGTTTAGGAATAAGGGGTACATGGGTGTCCAAGATCCAGGAGTATGACCTTGAAATGAATCCCACTAAATTAATCAAGGGACAAGGCCTTGCTAGAATGCTTACTCAGAAAAATGAAGAAGCCATTGAAATGATTGCAGAAAATAATATCCCTCACCTGCCATGACTCCTGCCCTTCAAGAGCTTGACAATCATTGGTATTCCGATATCATTTTCTTCATTCTCCATCTCACTTGCCCGGACCACCTCAAAGGTCACAAGCGTAGGGCTTTGAGACTTAAGACTGCTAGGTATTTCCTTACCCAAGAGGGTTTGGGTTGGAGGAACCCAGATGGTATCATACTTAGATGCATCAACGAGCAGGATTCTAAGAAGATCTTAGCAGAGTTTCACTCAGGATTTTGTGGAGGACATTATGCAGCAAATACAACTGCGCACAAAATCTTGAGAGCTGGTTACTATTGGCCCACTATTTTTTTAGATGCTCACAAGCAGGTCAAGTGTTTCCGAGAGTGTCAGCTTTTCATTGGGAAGCAGAAGTTGGCTGCTCTTCCCCTTACTCCGGTTGTGGTCCTTGCCCCTTTTCAATAGTGGGGGCTTGATTTTATTGGCAAATTTAAGGATAACTCTAGCAATGGTTTTTGTCTTTTGGGATTATTAGTTAATATGTATATCTTTAAGCTTTCAAAAACTTATAATGAAAGTTTATTCCAAGTTTGCTTTATACTTTAACCCTAATTTTTGAGTCCTTTGTCAAATATTTTCTTGAGGAGATTCCTGTAGCAGCTCTATTTTTCCTGTTTTTGTCATTATCATTAGGAGCAGATTACGAGGTGATGGAAACGATTTCTGGAAAACAAAAAGAGGTTTTTGTCCACAACAGACTCATTCACAAAAACCTCTGTCAGTTTTGCAACAGCTGTTATCGTTTAAGAGATTCAAATTCATCTTTGTGGCCTATTTTCAGGGTTTGAATTATTTAATAATTTCTTGTTTTAGTCACAAATTTTCAGCACGTATTCCGATCAATTGAAGGGGAATTTTTAAAACCCAAGAAAGGTTTTTGTTCATAACAAACTCTTTTAAAAAAAACTCTCTCAGTTTTTGCGCAGGTGTCTCGGATCGAGAGATATGAAGGCGTCTTTGAGACCCAAATTTTCAGAAATTTGTCAAATTTCCCCAAATCCGATTTGCTATTTCTGGGTTAATTGTCTTTAAAGATTTTGAGTTATCATGTAACTAATTGATGTAAATGTTTCAAATTTTGACCTAGAAGGTAGTTATGGAACTACTTTACCTTTGTAATGATAAAATGAAGACAAACATACAGTTTTGTGGTTTAATTTTTCACTCAAGGAGAGGCTTTTGGAGCTTTGATTTCTCGAGCTAGCATTTATAACTCTTATGTAAGTGGATGACTGTTATTGATTATATATAAACTGATAAGCCCTTTTACCTGTCATGCTTTTTCATTTCTGATCTGGTTGATTGCTCAGTCTACAATTTCATTTCTTGTTTAAAGGTTTGTTCATGTAAATGCTTGTATCCTATGGGTGGAATTAGTATTTCATGTGTAATGTTTATGGTTTATTGGGATGTGTTTGATCCTTAGTTTATCCAACTTGCATGATTCAGTTCTGTATTAGCTTGTGGATGTTTATTTCCTCCTTGTTGAGGAAGTTTTTAAAACCAAAACCATAAACCAAAACCCTAAAAACCAATTTTATTCTATTTCATTTTGAGATTGTGTTAGCTTGTTCTTGTGGTAGTCTAGGAACAATTTCTAGCACTAACAGAACCCTTGGAGATGGTCATTATGCATGAGAAGGTTTGGCACCCACATAAATGGCGGCATGATGACCCTTGGACACTATATGATCATTGATGGTGCATTTGGAAATGATTTGGGTCTTGGAATCCATACATATGGTGGTTTGTAATACCATGATTGTTGGAGCCTTTGATATGATGAAATCTTTGTTCATGATGCTCTCATCCCTTGGTGATGGAGTCCTATGTGATGGGCTTGAAGTTTATGGAAAGTATCTTGTTTAAATATTATATGATATCTTTGAAAAAGTCCTTGAAACCCTTGCATGTAGTGCCTTGGGTCTTGAACCCACACACTTGGTTGCTTGTTGATGGTGATGTATGGTCCTCTTTGTGGTTATATGGCTATTGGGATGTAGATGGAGGTAGAGCGCATGGAAGTGCCTTGATATGTTGAAGAAGACTTTGAAACTCTTGTAGTTGGTGGTATGGTCTTTGGCACCCTCATGTGTGGGGTCTTTGATGTCCTGAACATATTCAAGAATTTAAGGGTAGTAGATCAAGAATTTGCAAATAAACCCATCATAGAGAGATAGTCCTCATCAATCCATTTTTGTTGATATGTGGAGCATCTCTAACTCCTTACGGTTGAAGAGATGAATTTTTGAAGTTGGTGCACCCCACCTTTTTGGGTCAACCGACCAAACAAAAGAGAATTTAATTATTTGTAATTTTGAATTGCATGTCATCTTAGTTTGAGGTACCAAGTTTCCTCCACAACCTATATAAATAGATTATCAAACATTTGATTTGTTCATCATCAATTCTCTCAGTGTTTTCAAAAATCTTGGAGAAAAGTGCAAAACTTTGTGGAGGAGAAATTTCTTGGCATCTTCACTAGAATTGGCATAACTTTCTCATACGGAATCAAAATTACAAAATTCTTGGCTCGTTGGAAAACTTGTTACGAGGCTATGTGGTGACATGATCTAGAGCTTATTTTGGTTTTTTTCCACTGTTTCTTCATCTTGTGATCTTCGAAAATGTATGGTTCATGCTTTTGGGTTTCTCTTGTGATGGCACATGTCTCTCATGGATAGGGTTCATCTTTGATCTTAGTATGTGAGCCTCTATATTGGAATATATATTTGGAGTCATTATGGAGGCTATGATGATGATGTTGCATACCTTTATGCTATGATATGTTACACTTTATGATGATAATGCATGTGATAATGATGTACACTCTATGATGTTGATGCACTCTTATACAATATGATGTACATGCATAGCATAGTGTGATTATGCTCTCCTATGCACTATGATGTATACTTGATGATGATGATGCATAAACGGTGCACACTGAGATGATAATGATGTATATTTGATGATGAGGATGCATACCCTATGACGATGATGCATACCTATGATGATGATGCATGACGATGCATGCCTTATGTTCAGTGGAAGCAAAGTAGAATTAGTTGTTCAGTAATTGTGTATGATGAGGTGTACAATGATGTGCATATGAGTAGATTCACCAGGTTGACGAACAGTATTAATGAGCAGAAAAGAATGACCAACAATGATGAGCAAAGTTGATGTGCAGAGATACTTGAGCAACAATGATGAGCAGATTGACCAGAGAGTGATGAGCAGTGTTGACCAGCAGAGTGATGAGCAGAGATTGATGTGCAAAGCAGAGGTTGGTTGTGCAGCAGAGCCATATGATTGCTTGCAAGAAGAATCTTGCACTTGAGGATTTGACTCGTCAAACTCTTCTTAGTTGGAGCTAAGAAAATCAGGTTGGGTCTTGTTATGAGAGTTGGTGTTCTTTTCATCAGTTGGTGCTGATTGTAATTGAGAAGATTGTTGTCTTCCATGTACAATAAATAAAGATCAAAATTCCATATATTCTTGTCTCTTTTGATGTAATGTTGTGTTTATGAGTCATGATGAATTTGATTATGCAATTGATGACATAATGATTGATATACTCTGATTGATTAAAGAAGGTAAAACGTTTATCAGTGCTCTCACATTGATTCACCCCCCCTCTTAGTGTGGCCATTGTGTCCACCACGGTTGACCTTTTGAGGCCTTTTTTTGTAGTGCTATCTTTGGAGAGCCTTTGGAGGCTAGGTTTTACTTCTTGGCATCATTTACCCTCATTTGATGGATGCACTTCCTTCTTGGACCTTTGTTCTCATGGATATCTTACTTGTGGCTTTGACCACCACATTTGATAGATGTTGTTAGAGTTGGTTAAAGTGTGTTAGAGTATTTTGATTTGTTTACTCCATCCTAGGTTAGATCTAGGGTCTTATGATTATTTTATTGTAGAATGAAGAGGAGTTTAAAGCTATATAAGGCTTTTCTCTCTCCTTCATTTATCATGGTTGGATTTTTGGAGCTCTCTCGTTTTAGCTTAATGGATACATTTTTTCATGGAGCAATCTTGTTGTAATGGTTCATTTCTTGGAGCTTCATGGTTGTAAGTTGTATTGGGTATTTACATTGTCATTTCTGTGCTTTGCTTGGGCCATTGAAAGAGTATTACTATCTTGTTGGAGAAAGGGGTTTTAAGTTAATCTCTATTTCATCCTTTCTTTGCGTGTTTTTTTATATGGGAGTTATGTATGACATGTCCACATAGTACAAGAACATAACAAAACATAGAGTACAAGTAAATGAGTTATATACATATTATCTTCTAATCAACATTGTCTCACAGTATTGCAAATATCAACCCTTCTCATTAGGTGGAATGGATAGTCAAGTAGTAGTAGGCTAGTCAGGTGAATTATTTGATCAATGGAAGGCTATACTTACTCTTGGAGAGTATGGGGAGAAAGGAAACCTTTGTGACATTTGCTAATTTGGCAAACACTAGGGAATAGGTTGTCTCACAAATGGATAATATGCTAAAAGGTACCCCTTTAACTTTAGCAAGCCCCCCCTTAATTTCATTTGACACTTTGCATTTAACTTTTCATTTGAGTTTCTCATTTGAATCAATTCTTTCTTTGATATTTCTTTGAAGCACTCTATTCATTTGCAATCCTTTCGTTGGCTAATGATTGAAAGGTATTGGCCCTGGATTGCCTTCTAAGCACCAATTATGACACGATCTTAGCTTCACTGGTAGCCACTATCCATAGTTGCGACGTAGTTGCTACAGTAATGTCTTTTTAGAGCAAGTAGGCTTAACCTCTTAATTCAAAGAGTGCCTACCTTCCCAATCACTAACCAATTTCAAGGACGTGGAACGCTTGTTTCAATTTTAGGGGGTAATCTTTTGGTGACTAGGCCAACTTCACCTACACTCAATCCACTTGGATCTACAAGTAGAAAGAGATCAACAGGGTCAAAAAGCTTTTGCCACAAACATCAAAACCGAGACACCAGGGAAGACATGGAAACCATCCTAACAAAGAGGTCATAGAGGGGGAATGCCCTTGAGTTACTTAGCCATATCCGGTCAACTAGGATTTGTATCCAACAAGGTGAATGGGTGGAATACGGGTAACACCTAAGTCACCTGACACGGGGACACGAGACACGAAGGACACGAAAATACGAGAGTTCGACACGGACACGGTGACCCCCAGAATCAGGACACGTAGGATACGTTTTATATACATATACATATTTTTTTAAAATATATATTAAAATTTAAAAATATAGACATATAGATCCAAAAATATTTAGAAACTAGAACATTTACAAATATTCAATAGAAATTAGAATAAAAACACATTAATGATTAGTAATTAGTAAATACACATTTGTCATTCACAAATCACAATGAGACACATAGATGCATGTCGGAACCATATTTCTCATTAAGTCATCAAAATCAAAATGTATACAATGTACATATATGTCGGAATGCCACTGGGCATTGGCAAATGCCAAATAGACTAAAGTCTAATAGTAAATACAAAAAGGGGTGGATCAAGATGGGAGAATCCCATATGTCAGTAGTCCTCCTCCATGTCTAAATCAACATCAACATACTCATCACTGCCCCTGCCCCTGCCCTGATCCTCATCCTCCTCCCCCTCCTACTCCTCTCTGCCCATCTGATGACCTGCATCTCCTGCCGTGGAGGATGACCCCTCCATACGATCACTATCATCAAAAGTGACCGGCTCTAGCACTGGATCATTAAGATCCATGTTGGCTAATGCCAACTCAATACTGCTGTCCAAACCCATATCATCAGGAAAGACATCCCACATATTTGTCTTTCCCTTCACCCACTCCTCCCTTTTCTTGTAAATAAGACGAAGGTTGGAGTGCACATACACCATTGACTCTGCCCTGGACTGCTCAAGCCTGCTCTTCTTCACACTGTACAAGTTCCCATATGTGCTCCAATTCCTCTCACAACAAGAGGATGATGTAACTTGAGAGATGATCCTCAAGGCTAACTTCTGTAGAATAGGGGATGTTGCCCCATGAGTTGCCCACTAAGCATAGGGTTTCTTACA
>LPNX010922107.1:390301-418498 GCA_001517045.1 Pseudotsuga menziesii | reverse complement strand
GCATCCTTGTATTTCCCAAGAGCATCCACTGCTTTCAAGAACAACGGTCCATTTTGGGAAGATACCATGAAATTGATGAGTGGATGGCGTGCGGGATCCGTCCATCTATCAGAAACAATACTTACTCCAGATGAGGGCCATGTTGCTCTAATTGGCTCAAGGATTTTATCTACCTCCTTCTTTGCTTTAACCAACAATGTGGTTCTAAGCTTCTCTGAACTAGGAGGCACATAACCACTTGGAGCTCGTTCCAAGATAGTTCGAACCATCTCAAAATACAATGGTGACCGTGCAACATTGAATGAGATGAAGTTGAGGTAGAAGAAAAATGCAATGGTAAGGTCTACCTCTTCTTGCGCCTCTTGTTGGAAAATCCTATCCATTGGACCACCTGTAGATTGCCTCTTTCTTGTTTGATAAGTATCTCCGCGCTCATGAATGCTAGGTGGAAATGGAGTCTTGGTGCTAGAGGACTTCCTCAAAAATGGAAGAGGATCATCCTCTTTTTTCTTGCTTGCTGCTGCCACCTTCCCTAAGACAACATTATCCTCTCTTTCCATATCCCTCCTTTGGTTAGCAGTCACCGCTTTGCATAAAGAAATCCCACAAGAAGGAAGGGCCAACAAATGGCCCTTAACCCGGAAATATGTGCTCATGAACTCATGGTTGCAAAAATTGCATCTCCAAGACACATTGCCTCCCCCACCAAGCTTTACCTCGGGCCCATCTTTCCTTGTCACATACTTCCACAAAGGGTATTTTTTTTCTTGGGCTTGTTGTCTTGCTAAAACAGGGTTATATGGAGTATGAGCTCCACTAGCAGCCGATGGAGCACTTGACGGAGGAGGAGAACCGGTTGTGCTTGGTGGAATAGGAGGGGAGGCCCTAGATGGTGCATTTCTCCCTTTCCTTTGACCCCTACCTCCTCCCCTAGCTGATTGAGACATTCATTTTCTTGTGTGATGGTTGAGCTTGCAATCCTCTCCACAAATCCACTGGAATGCACTTGGAACCGTTTGGAAACAATGGATAGCCTTCAAATCTCCTTCAAAACTCCTTCACCTGCACATAAAATTCACTCTCAATCAATTGCTTCCTTTCAAATGACAAATAGAAAGACAAAAAATTGAAATTAAGTGAGCCCGACTGTCTTTTTCCGTCGGTCACGTGTTCTGTTTTCGGGACATGATGGATTTTCGTGTCCGATTCGATGTAAGTTCGTGTCCGGATTTAGGATTCGACCGAAAGTCGAATCGGTCTCGTGTCAGACTCGAATCGTGTCCGATTTGATCCCCACAGGACACGAGGGGGCTAGAGGACGAATCCGGTTTCTTAGCTATTAAGTGAATTCGTCTGCATCATTTGTCCTTCGCAATCCCATCTCCAGCATGGGAGTCTGGTGGAAGATCGTCCCTTGATCTTGGAAATCATGAGCGCTAAGGGTGAGTTAGATGATAGCCAAGGCTTCAGCGATGTCTGCGTTCTCTAGTTCTTGTTTGCTTGCAGACACTAGGGAAGAAACAAGGTTGAAATTATTGGATTACAGACTGCCTTCGTCATAATGGATACCTCCTCTGAATCCACGATGTCCTCAGCTCTTGTCCAGTCTGCTGTGGCCGAATTAAGGGAAATTAGGAAGAAAATCAAGCAGCAGAATCATTTTCTACATCAGTTGGATATTGAAGGAGGGCGGCATTTGGAAATTGTAGACCGTGACATTGTCCAACTGCGGGAGGAATTTGCTCACTCCATCTCTCAGACAGAACAAGCAATGACAAGAATGCTCGCAAAATTGGAAATCAAGTTCGAAAAGTTGGAACTCAAGGTGGCAAAATTGGAGGCTTCTACATTTACAGGTTCTTCTTCTCATCATGGCAGATGTGGAAAGTAATCTTGGACTCCTATGGGAGATTTGCATTTTTGTTTTCTCTAGTATAGCTGTGCATAGCAAGTCTTTAGCAAATAATGGCTCTTAGTAGTTTTTCTGTCTCAAACTTCATATCTGTGTAAATGAAGTTTTCTAGTTGGGTTGGGGAGCAGTTTTTTGTGTATGGGCAGTAGTAAGTCATGTACTCTGAATGCTACCTTCTATTGGTAGTGTTGAACTTTGTGACTCTATCTCAGTGGTTACATCACTGACTTTCTAATACAAATATAACCGTTCTTGTCAACAAAAAAATTAATAATTAATAATTAATAAATAAAAATGATTAATTAATTAATTAGAAAAAAGTAAAGAGATGTACCATTTCATTTGAAAAGGCATGATAAGGCTTATATAAAGCCCTACCAATGTAA
The DNA here is from genome assembly GCA_001517045.1 of Pseudotsuga menziesii. Classification (NCBI taxonomy): domain Eukaryota; kingdom Viridiplantae; phylum Streptophyta; class Pinopsida; order Pinales; family Pinaceae; genus Pseudotsuga; species Pseudotsuga menziesii. The sequence goes on along the minus strand of LPNX010922107.1, from coordinate 416,200 downwards.
TTGCAAATAATCGTCATTCATTTTCAATATTCATTTTATATTTTCAATATGGAGTTATTTTCCATTGGTTGATTATTCACTTGAGTAATCCTTGAGAATATCCATATACGAATATTACACGTGACAACTGCAATACTTACACGACACAATAGTACTCCATTTTTACAAGCACTCCATATTCTTCGGCACTTGTTAGTGTTATTTTTCATGCTTAAATCAATTTTGCAAGATGTTGTGAATGATGTTTACATTGTTATATGTTGTTGATGTGATCCCTTTCTTGCAATAGTCTGTTGTGATATTTTATCCATTTCATATTAACTCATAGAATTAGTCTTTTCTTTTGTATATTAAAAACCATAGATTTTCTTCGCTAGGAGTTATCCTAGGAGGAGCCGAGTATCAGGTGACAACAATTGGCTCAAGCTTGCCGCCAAGGTTGCACCTAGTGGCTAGAAGATTTCTGCCACATGACTTGAGGTATGAATTAGGCGGCAACAAGTGCTAAAAACAATATTTAATGGTTTAAAGATGACAATAAATGCATGGTTAGGATCTGTTATCACCAACCTTGTAGTTTCCTATGTGAGATGGATCTAGGATGGATGGTAGAGGGACAAGCAACTAAGGAGGTGGAACCAAGATTGCCTCAACTCCCAAATGGGTGGTTGTCACGCCAATCAAGGCAGTCTTCACTTTATGTTATCTTAGCCCAAGACAACAATGGGGGAGACCCAGATCTACTCCCGACAGGAGAGACCAGACCTAGAACCAGATCAGATCAAATGGACTTGAGGTACGTAAGGTGCAAGGTGATGGAAACCCTAGATCTATGGATGACGTCACTAAGTGAACCAAGGCTTTGGATCAGGGTTTAGGAGATATGAGATTTGATCCAAGTTGGGACATGAATGACTTATGAGGTAAATAATAGATATGGGGTTTAAGGTATTAGCAAGAGGTGAAGATATCCGCTGCCTTGGGAAACGTGACCAATGCAGAACAGGTGAGAACGGGATTGGGGCTATCTGGTACCAAGGGATAGACTCGAAGGAAGGTATGACAGTGTCAAAGCGCCCGAGTCGACGGGAGAAGACCAAAACGCAAGGGAAAAAGGCAAAAGAAGGGGTAGCGCTAGGGTTGGAGATCAATGCCTTTCAGGTTTAGGGCAATGGAGTCAGCTTTTGCATAGCGTTGAAGGAGACCCACTTGGGTATAGACCCGATCTACAAACCCAAAAAGTGGTTTTGCCGGAAAAGATCAAATTTTGAGAAAAGAGGGCAACCTGGAAGGTAGTGCTAGGTTTTGAAGATCAGTGTTTTTTTAGATCTAGGGCAACAGAGTCACTTCTAGCTCAGCGTTGAGGAAGACCCACTTAGGGCATGACCTTATCTACGAAACACAGAAATGGTTTTTCGAGAACTCAAGCGAATTGAGCCATAATATTTTTTGTTTTTTTATATTTAGGGTTTTGAGAATAAAAATGGAAGTACCAATGCCAATGGATTGAGATCTTAGAAGAAAAGCACTAACCTGTAGATCTTACCTGGAAACCCTTGTAGATGCCTTGATGATGATCATCCCTACTGTCTCAATCAATTTGAGAAGATTTGAGTGAGTTCTATGCCCAATGTTTTGCCCCAAGAAGCCACTGTGCCCTCTCTCCTGCACAACAAACGTCAACCATATCAGATTTGCTGCATCATGAGAAAAAAACAAATGCTATAGAAAAATAGCAAGATGAAATCATAGATCGCATTGATGCTAATGAAAACCCCCTGATACAAAACGCATCCAAGCCAAGCAAGTTGAGGAAGCCTTGCAAAAATGCCCAAGTTGAAGTCGCCCTCCTGTAGACAAGAGAATGTTTCCTGAAAAAAAAATATATAGATCTCACAACAAACACCCAAATGCTAGAAAGCAAAATATTTTCCAATCACCATCGAAGAAGACCAAATGCAAAGGAGATCCAAAAATATTCACAAGAAAAGTTTTTCTATTATCCAGATCCAAGAGCCAAAGATCCCTTACAATTGAGAAGCTTTCTCCTTTAAATAGGAATCAGAGAACCAAAATCCTAACCACTTTTCAAATGGGTGGCTAAGATTAAAAGATACATATGTTCTAATCAACGGTTGAGATGAACTCAACATACAATACATGGATCAATACTATAATATAATATAAAAGTGGACTAAATCACCCTAGGAGAGGGGATCCCACTCAACAAAAAATTAAATGAAGCACATGGTGGGTCCAGGGAGTGTTAACTAACTCCCTTTGGGTGTCCCCATGGCATAATAAAAATAATATAATTTTTTAACTGTGAAATTGTGCCTCGAGGAAATTGTGAGCCTCTAAAAGCTCCAGAAAATAATATAATATGCCCGAAAAATAGATGTGGGCCCATCCAAGTGCTGCAACTACTGGAGAAGAAGTGGAAGACATCACCCTTGTCATTAGAACTCATCCCATGCCATTTCCTTGCCTCGGTAGCCCAAATCGAATTCCTCAGTAGCCATTTTAATTATTTTTTATCTGCCTCGGGAAATGTGAAGTGCCAAAAACTGCCTCCTAGGGTGCTTGCGTTATCCAACTGAGCCCACTAGGCTCTCTAGGAGGGGGTAAATATGGTACAATCAAGTGGTTGGACTCCCTATCCCTCATACAATGCCCTAGGAGATCCAAGAAAGATATCTCCCTGCTCAGACAGCCCATCAAGTATGGCAAAACTGCACCAGAAGGGTACACTGAGCCAAATCACTGGACTCAGAGAGTCAAAATCCATCTAAGGTGTATACTCATACCCCTCCTAGGTCTCTGTATGATCATCTACAACATCCAGATAAACAAAATAATAATCTATAAATGACCATATAACCAGTAATATAACTCAGGTTAGCATCCATCTGCTACAAGTGTTCGCAGGTCAAGACATGCTCTACACATCATTGAAATAACACTTATAACAAGGAGTAATCATTTCACTGGCGATCTATCAACCACAAATAAAGGATTTCATTTATTAACTGTAACTCAGACCAGACTTTCAAGTCCATACTCACTTCATAGTTGTAATCATTTTGGCGCCGTTGCCGAGGAGGTAGAGGCCTACCTTGGTTACACATACCTTACGTCTCCTACAACATCCTCTGTTGGTGAACACGACAATTCGTCTACCTGGTGATTCCACAACGCGACTCCACTGAGAAGCGAACCCATCCCATAAATCATAATGAATTCAGATGTATCATTAAGACACATGAAGGAATTAACCGAAAACATAAATGAACTTGGAAGGAAAATAAACGAAAGGGATAAATGGAGGTCGGATTCTTGGTATGAGGATGATCTTGACCATGATTATGGGTATGAGTTTAATTATCGCAATCCTGATAATACCCACCAATTCCCTTACCCACGCTATAAAGAATGCCTAACCATCTCTAGTGAGTCGATGAGCAAGTATTAAACCCTGATCCAAAGCCTTGGTTCACCTAGTGACGCCATCCATAGATCTAGGGTTTCCAAAAACCCTGAAGTGACAAAAACTGCCTCCTAGGGTGTCTGTGTTATCCAACTGAGACCACCAGGCTCTCTGGGAGGGGGGTAATATGGTATAATCAAGTGGCTAGACTCCCTATCCCTCATACAACGCCCTAGGAGATCCAAGAAAGATATCTCCCTGCTCAAACAGGCCATCAAGTATGGCAAAACTACACCAGAAGGGTAAACTGAGCCAAATCATCTCTGCAAGTGCCCGGAACTGAAAATAAGTTGTCTCACTGGACTCAGAGAGTCAAAATCCATCTAGGGTGTATACTCATACCCCCTCTAGGTCTCTGTACGATCATCTACAACATCCATATAGACAAAATAATAATCTGTAACTGACCATATAACCAATAATATAACTCAGGCTAGCATCCATCTGCTGCAAATGTTCACAGGTCAAGACATGCTCTACACATCATTCATATAACACTTATAACAAGTAGTAATCATTTCACTGGCGATCTATCAACCACATACAAAGGATTTCATTTATTAACTATAACTCAGACCAGACTTTCAAGACCATACTCACTTCATAGTTGTAATCATTTTGCTAGTGAAGGGTGAGGGCTAGAATTCACAAGGCTAGGGCAAAGGGTGACTACCAATTTCACATTGTGACACTTAAGATATGGAAAGGGGATACTCACTCTAGCATATGACAGACAAGCAACAACAAAGGGGATGGCAGTGTCTCACAAATGGGTGAGTTACTTGAGAGGTGCTTATTCACCTTGACAAATGCTCACAATCCAACTCAATACAAGTAAGGCCAGCAATCCTTAGATATAACTTTAGGAACCATTGCTTTTTTGGGCCTTTGATTTTCCATAGCCTCCATCCATGTTTTTATTACACGGATTTTTATTATTTAGGCTTGATGTATTCATGTATGTTGAAAAACACTACTTTTCATGAATGTTTTAAGATATTATTTTCATTGTACTTCAAAGCCAATTTCATTAGGCTAGCCTTGAATTCATGTATGTTTAAAAACACTACTTTTCATGAATGGGCTTTTTCATAAGATATTCATTTCATTTCCAAACACATTGTATTGATGGCAGCGCTACTTGTTTCAGGTTAGTCAACACAACCTAGGCAACTTAGAGCCGGGACACACATTAATAGGGAAGCTCATCCAATCATAGAGGCTCTAGCAGGGAAAGGTCCTCCATGCCACAAGTCAAGTAGTAAGTCGGGTCAGAAACATAATTGGAAGGCAATGGATGGGTGGAGACAGTGAGTGGTGAAACCAACACTAGCAAGCCAAAGTATGATGGGAATGACTGCCTCTATTCTCCCTAAGGAGGGTAAAACCAATGAGTTTAAATCAATAACTTCCAGGTCTGAGTAAGGACATCAATACATAATATTAATACATCCAAGTCCACATATTTATATGACCGCCAGATCATGACAATAAATGCTAATACATGTCACAAGAATGAGTATAAGAGCAATGATAACCATAATACAAGATATATAAGACGAGTCATAAACATGCAAATAATCCATCTGAACCAACATCAATTCAATGAGAAAACATTGATACAACTCTGGGCATCAATAACTGCTCTGCAAATGGCTAAAATGACTACATTAGTCCTCAAATCTAAGTGTCTTGAGACTCAGTCATGGCATGGGAGAGTACTATAGTCCATCAATCAAATCATGATCCATCATAGATGCTCATCTCCGCATCTCATATGTAGGGGAACTGGCTGAAAAATGTACTGGAATCTGAAAAATAGAGTATGGTAGCCTGACTACTATATATGTGATAACAAGATCATAAATCATTCACCATTTGAACAAGGAGGCAAATACTATGTGGAGGTTAACTTGTTTCTCAATATTCTTGGCATTAACTATATGTCTTTATTTCATTTTTATGATTTTATGAATATAAAGAGAGATCAATGTTTTAAACCTCAGACTTGAAATTGGTTGACAGTCGTCTTGGACTTGGAATCAGTTGATGGTCAACCTGAACTTGGTTCTAACGTGAACGGTTTACTAAAATAGAGATAAAATATTAAAATTTTATTGGAAAAAGTATATTTTAAATATTCCAAATCATCATAAACAAAATATGCAAAGTTTGCTCATGTAATACAATGCAAGAGTGAATATATCAAAATGGTACTGAGTGCAGTACATGTGTGTAACAAAATACATAATCAACAAGGCTCTAAATGGCCTCTATAATTCAAAACACAACATGCTACAAGGTACTAGTGTAATACATATCATTGATCAACATGATCAATCTTCAAACATGTCACTTATTCACCACGGTTGGAAATAGGATCCTAGGCACGAGTTATAGGAACATCCTCCAGCATTTCTATTTTTTAGAAGGCCTATATTTTGAAGGTGGTATGTAGTCGAAGAGAAGGGTGACATTTGGTGTCTTTTAATGGTCTAATGGACTTGTCTTTGGTTCAATGTAGTTCAGTTAAATTTTGGAATTCTAAAAATTGCTAACTACGTTGAATTCAATTTCAAAAAAGCTTTTGACACGGTTCCCAGGGATAAGCTATGGCACAGAATGGAGGAACTTGGGGTTCCTATACATCTTAGAGCAGTTGTCCACAGGCTATATGAGGAGGTCAAAGTCAAAATCAGAACATCAGATGGTATCTCCAAAAGTTTTAGAAGCGATATCGGGGTCAAGCAAGGGTGCCCATTATCCCCTACCCTTTTTGGCTTATATATTGACAAACTTGAAGAGTGGTTAAACTTAGAGGCCAGGGATGGCGTCCTCGTGGGCAAGTTTGTGATAAGGCTTCTTTTGTATGCAGATGACCTTATTTTGATTGCTAAGTCTGCTCTTGGCTTGCAAGAACACTTGATTTCCCTTTAGCACTTTTGTAGAACAGTTGGGATGCAAGTAAATACTAGCAAGACGAAAGTGGTAGTTTTCTCTAGCAAAAGAAAACATAAACAACATAAGTTCTACTTTGAAGACAATACCCTTGAAGTAGTGGAAGATTACAAGTATCTCGAAATCGACTTCAACAAAAGTTTGAGTTGGGAAGGCTGCAGGAAAAAAAGAACTCTGGGAGGTTGGAAAGCGTTTTATGCTTTCCAAAATAGGTGCAGAGAGGCAGAGTTATGGGACTGGAAAACTATGCACACCCTTTTTGGGCTCTTAGTGATCCCAGTTGTTCTATATGGTTGTGAAGTTTGGGCCAGCAGTACCTCTGACTTACAGTGGAAGCAAATAGAAAAGATTCAAAAACACATGATCACAAGCAAGTTCAAAATTAAGAGTTCAGTGCCATACGAGATCATGCTAAGTGAAATGGGGGTGGCTTCTATTGAAGCAATCGCTATGGTGAGACTCGTAAGATATCTAAAAAGAGTTGAGCAAATGGAAGAAGGTAGATGGCCTAAGGTTGTCTTCAATGACATATTGTGCAAAATAAAGAAGACTTGGATGCAACAAAATATTAAATGGCTTAGCAAGTGGGGTATGTGCTTAAGTACGTGCCCTACGAATAGTAAAGAAATAAAGGCTTTTGTTATCAATAAGTTCCACAAGCGAACTTGGGATAAAAAGCTAGGGAGAAAGAGAAAGTATTATATTGAAGAGTTTAACCCTACCTACAATCAGCATCAAAAGGCGTACATAGGGGCCAATATACCTTGGAAAGCCAAAATTCTCATTGCTCAATTAAGAACAAATTCCCATCAACTCCGTTGTGACACCGGGCGCTGGAAAAGGCCAAAAGAAGCTTGGACAGAAAGAGTGTGTATTTTTTGCACCGCTGGTAAGGTGGAGACAGAAAATTATTTCATTTTAGAGTGTGAAGCCTTCAAGGACAATAAGGACAGGTACGCAAATGTCTTGACAGATAAATGTTGGGATGATTTATTTAACGAGGGGACTGTGGAAAAATTGGGGGCGCTCATCATCAAGTTGAACAGACAAAGGATTGAATTGCAGAAAACAGCATGCGAGTTGGTCTGTCCCATAGGCTATTCTTAGCCTTGCGGATGTTAAAATATTTCCTTCCTTCCTTCATATAAAGTCTAATGAGGTTGAAACCCCTCTCAAACATACTAAAACAATTAATGATAGTATACATTTTTTTATGTAAAAGGGTTTCTCATTTTCTTTATATTTCTAATATAAAGAAATTAAAGTAAATATAAAGAAAAATGAAAAACTTTTCTACTTTAAGAATTTTATATTATCATTCCAAGTTGGCTTGTATGATTGTGTCAATCAGGATGTTTTTTACTTCAAATAGTGCTTCGATACAATATGTAGGAACAAAGCAGATTGACTCAACAATGAAGTAAGTTTAGAGTCTTGAGCAGATTGACTCAACAACAATGAAGTAAGTTTAGAGTCATAGGTTTTGGGTTTTCAATTAAGATTTTAAAAAAATAAATTTTATAGTTCCGTATGAGCTTTGCCCGATCCCATGGTAAACATTGACTCAGCCAGTTTGGCACCAAACCAGCCACCCTAAGGTTCCAGGGCCAATTCGAAGTGGTCAAGGGTCAACTCAGTCAACTCGGCTCAGTCCGAGTTCGAGTTGACCAAGTATGAAAACATATATATTATTCAAGTATCTTATGTACCCTGTTTTGGGGTTTACATACTTGTATTGAGTACATAGCCATGTGTCATGTGACTGGACTCAGCTGTGTATTCTATGGTGTGGATGCATCCTTATTTTTCAGTTGTTATTTGTGTAGATGTAGCTAAGCATTTATGGCACAGATTAGTCTAAATAACACCACGGTCTTTTACATCCAAGGAACACAGGCAATTCATATGATTCAGTTTGAAGAACTGTGCGTCATTTATCACTCCAGCTTCTGGTTCTAGTTTCAATTATTATGACTGTTAGTCTTATAGATGATTGAATCTCAAGCATTGTGCTCTTTGCCAGTGAAATTGTTGGGTTATAGCAGCAGCATGGAGGGATGTCTGTAACAACGAATTATATGCCGATTTAAACCATTATTATAAAGATGAAGTTAACAGCGTAAGGCACTGTCTTAATAACGTTGAAATAGAGGCAAAAATAACTGGCGGATGGACAAAAAGAGCTAGTGCCAAAATCGACAGTAAATATCATACATTTAATTGGGAAGTTGGTCCTGGAAATTATGAGGGTCTGAGAGATGATCGGTCCATTTATGGTCTTTTAAAGCACATTTGTAATCACTTGAGTCTAGAGAATGTACAGAGAATTGTAGAAAAGCTTGTTTAATCCTAAAACATGTGCCTTCCTTGTAGCTAGTTGGAGAGTTAATGAAGATATCGAACCACAACAGAACGAGGGATTAGAGCCATTCAGGCATGTCGGTTACCATAGCAGTTTTTTAGGAATTCTACCCACTGGATGAGTTGAGAAAGGGTGCCAATTCATTGGGGAAAAGCTCAATAATGAGCTTCTGAATATCTCAAGTTAAGATTAAAGCAATGCATTAATATTGGTTTTACCAAATTGGACAAAAGATTTTCATATTCATGTTAATGATTCTCTAATCGGATGTGTTTAGTAAAGAGAAGGCTAAGTAGATTGGACCACCCAATCTATTTATTAGCACAGTAGAATTCTAATACTACTAGATAGGAGGGCTTGGTAATAATTTATGCCGTGTAGATATTTTTTGCACTCTTTGTTGGAAAATTTCATTGTATTCTATGTGGATTGTCAAGCCTTTCTGTACTTGATCAGTAAACCTTTACTTCATGGAGTATACGGTGCAATAGAGCGTCATTCAAGGTTTAATACACGATGGACTTTCAAATGTCAATTTTTTCAGTGTTAGCAAACTCATATTGTTACCGAGATATTATAGGCTATCTACCTTCAAGAAAATTTTCCCCTTTGATAACTAGAAAGGGAGATAGGACATAGTAGGGAAGGCCAATCCTTTTCACTTAGTTGAGGGGATGCTGTAAAGAATGGGACTTGATTGTATCTTTTGGAGACTTTTGATGCCAAAGGAGTTCCCTTTGTGCTCAAGGAAGCTCATAATGTTCTAGGAGAATGGCATGTAGGACTTGGGGCACCAGTAATGAAAGGGCGATTCGCTAGATTATGGAAGCCCCAATTGTTTCGAGATGTTAGCGAGTATGTTTTCATTGTAACCTATGCCAGAAAATAAGAAAATTGTTGGACTTCATTCCCTTAGACTCAACTTTGCAACAATGGACAAGTAATGGGGTTTGGACTTTGTGGTTCCTCTTAAGCATTCAAGCAAAGAAAGGGAGGTGTAGATACATTATTTATGCAATTTAACGTTGGGTAGAAGCTTGGGCACTCCAAGGCAATTAAATCTTAGTACTACTGAATTCTTTTATGAAACTATAACTACTTGATTTTTAGGTTACGAAGTGACGGGAGTCAATTTGTCACCCATTTCATTGAGCGATCAACAAATGAATTCAAGATTGTGAATTGGTTGCAAGTCCCTCAATGCCTATATTGAGAAAAATGGACAAACAGTGTCTCAAATAAGATTTTGCTGGATGTTTTGTGTACTATAAAACATGTAGCATTGATCAAAAGAATTGTGCAGAAAAGTTGGCAGCTGCTCTCTTGGTGAGGAACTCATACAAAGTCATTATGGAGCACTTACAATTCTAGTAAATACATGGCCAAGAAGTTGTGTATTTGGAATTTTTTTTGTTCCCAGCTTACGAATGGTCATTGTTCGTGGTAAGAAAGAGTCCGCGATAGTGACTAGAGCTTTTGCTTGAAATGAACAAACAATGATTATATGCATTTTGGGAAATAGCAGTGCCTCAAAAAATATCAAAGAAGTGGCATGAAGAACATTTTCAAAGAAAAATAATTAAAAAGGTTTTGTGAATCCTCAAATATGATGGGGGTTCAATTATTGAATCGGGGAAGCTATAGCTGAGATGGATTGGAGTTCATTTGACCATTCAAAGTTGTTAAAGTGCATGATTATTGGGTAGTGGGATTGGGCAAGCTGAATTAAGATGGGAATTAAGATGGTTGTGAAGTTGTAGGTTTGATTATGGGGAGTAGACATTTTCATATTTATTGGACTTTGCATCATCTATAGCTGGGACGCTATTCTGGAAGGAGATTATTAAGCAAGCATACCTAAATCCATTAAAGGTCACCATTGAAATGAAGCCAACCATCACCAAAATGCATCTGTAGCACCAAAAGGTTTACCTAAATTCATTTGATATAATATTTATCTCCACTGAATTCACCTATGCATTGGTCGACTAATTCATACTGCAATTCTTGCTACAATCACTCATGTTCTTTCACAAGTGTGAAACTATTTGATACTGAAAACTATATGTACTACATGTAATTTTATTCAGTGAATGAAGCATTATATGATGCCTTTACAGAAGGTAAAAGATTGGGATATGATTCCTAGATATTTCGATTTGCATACTTGTCTTGTTAATCTTGAGTTCCAAACTCCTAAGCAACTACTTAAATTGCCACAAGTCTTCTTAGTTTCGCGAATTTCATCACTTTCCCTTGCCTATGAAGTTGATGGTTTATCGAATATATGTTGATGTTGAGTTTGATTATCATAGCTAATTTTTACTTTTGCTTGATTTAGTTATGTTCATATACAACCTAATTCATAAAACTTCTTTTAACATTATTGTGGTGTATATTTGTGCTCTTTGTCTTATACACACGAACTCATCCTCTTGAATTGATGTTAAATCTTTTAAAGTGTAATGTGTACCTATAAGTTATGACCCCTCAAGCAACTTAGCTGAGGAGAGGATAGAGGAAACCTGTACATACTCTTGGATAGAGAACTTGGCTGGGCTATTTTGGCACTTGGAACGTTGGTTTTAAAATGAGGCAGAAAATAGTGGCCTCGTGAAAGAGTGGAAACTAATTAGCTTTTATGTATGCTTATGTGTTATTTTTTCTTACATTGTTGATTTGAAATTTTTGCAGGTTTATTGATGAAAAGAAGGGATTTGTTTTGGGAAATGATGGGATTCTTCTTCGGTATTTGGGATAATGAAGTATAGATGCATCTTTGGAGTATAATTCTTTCGTGGAAAAAGATTTGTTGGTTTTGTCGACATGTACAAGTCGCTGTAATCAATAGCATGCAATGGAGAAATCAATTTTGTAGCAGTTATAACTTTGCTTTTGTGTAAAATATATTGCTTGGAAGCAGTCCTGAATTAAATTATATATATTCACTCAATAATTTTAGCTAAAAAGATTTGTCAATTCTTCGATAAGCAATTATGAGTCCATGCTTGTAGGAATGATTTTTTTAGAAGTACATATAAGTAGATATGGCCATGTATTTAAGTGAAATGCGTATGATAGACATGTTAAAACTTATAAGATATATGATATCAAAGGTGAAGAGTATGTATTGTTATTGGTTTAAAAAAAAGAAAGTGAGAATAATAATGTATAGTGGTTATATTTTTATTTGATCTTTTATATTTAACCAAATTACATTACCAATTAGAAATGAATATTATCAAAATAAGTATGAGATAAAATTAATAATTTTTTTAAAGGAAAATTTAAGGGATACATCTCCACATTTATGGATGAGATTCCTAGTAAAGTTGTCAGTGTAAACTAGTGCCCCTCAACCAGGGATATTAAAACCGAGTACCTATTGGCATAGAACTAACCAAATTTTCTACAACTTTGGTGATAATTGGTTGAGTTAATCCCTTGGGATAGGGTAAAACTAATTTACTTGAGAACAACCAATTTATACAAATTATTAAAAAAATTCAAAATTATAACTTGAATATTTTATAAAAGTTTTTTGAAATGTGTATAATCCACACCTTGAATATATTCACTAAGATTTCTACATTTATAGAAAAATAAGGGTCTTTAAAAATTTTCATGTGCCATCAACAAGGATGGTTTATGTACCATGTGTTATAAAATTCAAGAAAAAAGATGGTTGTGTGCCATGAACATTGTCTTCAATCTTCCCTTTCACATAGTATTCCATCCTATTCAATATATTTCCTTTCATGCAATTTTTTGTTGCACAAGTTTATAAGTACATGTTTGGAGGTTATATGACTTGTGTTGTAGTTATGTAGTATTTTTCTTAGTTGAAAGAGATTATAATAATTGTTAACAAGTTTTATAATACAAGATAGTGGCACTTCATTATGAAGGCTTGGCTTCCATGTTAGTATATTTGTGGTAATAATTTAGACACAATACACAAATATTTAACATAGACACTCGAGCATAAAAAATATTGTGTGGATCATAAGTAAGCATTTCATTCCATTCTCAATTATTTATACAATGATAAACACATTATGGGGTATTACGCTAATTAGATCGTCCATTTGACAATTTATAATAGTAATGACACTTAAGCTTATAGCGTTATAAAAGGCTATTACAATTCCCCTATCTAATTGTTTTGTTTTCTCTCTTGAACAATATCTGAAGTTAAGATTCTCGTATTTGCAATGTGAACCAGAAAACTAAGATAATTGGCCTTAGCAACCATTATGCTCATGAAAAGAAGTGTTCCAATGGTACAATTTCCATCTACACTTGCAAGAAACCAATTGTTTTAAAATCCATGGATTATATAAGACTTATTGTGATTTATTTGCTCTTTATAAAATATGAAACAACTTAGGTGACCTAGCACATCAATTTATTAGGCCTTTTTTAGCATACTTTTGCTTATTTTATCAAATCATTGTCCTTTATCCATTTATGTATTTTTGTGTAATCATATTTTAGCATAAAAATTTCAAAATTTCAATATTTTTATAGTGTTTATAATATATGAATATTACATCAATTGTGTGGGGTACCTATATTAATGATTCGTTTTTTTGTATTCTTATGATCATTCATACCTTAATTATTGTTTTTTGTGTTATTATGCTTGCATCCATACCATTAGGTCGAAAGAAAACCATTAACCATGAATGGAAAACATAAATTGCATTTTCAAATGAATATATAAAAAATACATTATTTATTATTTATTAAATCATTATATTATAAGCTTTTTCAAAAATAGCTTTTAATCAAAGTGTTCACTCAAGTCTTTAAAGTTCATTATGGACTAAAGAGTCTTTCGTCAGACTCTTTATTCAAGCTCTTCTTTGTGGTCATTTTTATGGAGTGACCTCTAATCACATTCTTAACTAAGAAAATCATGGGGACTTTAGTGATTTAATTGGTTCATGCCATTTAAAAACTTAGAAAATGAAATCTTATTTGTTGGCTTGAAAAATAAATTTTTAATTAAACTTCTCAACCCACTTCCTCTTAAGACCTGCATTGAGTTTATTTCGTGAATTACATGGCATTTCTATAATAGTAACACAAAATCTATTCATCTTTTCTTTTCTCACCTTGTTCTTGTTACAAGTTAACTTTGCCATGACAATTTCAAAAACTTGGTGTGGATTTGGCTGGTATAAACTATTGGTTTAGTTCATAATATTTGGGATGTGTTGGCAATTCTGCAGAAGAATGGAATAATTATGTCAAAGGCTGGTCCACTATGGAATCACACATGAAAATCTGAACCCAAAATTCGACGTCATATATCTTTGATTTTCGACATTAAGCTGTCGACAATCCGATAAGCCTTGTCTTTTATAAACATCGGTTGATTTTCGTCAGATCTCTGACAATGGCATGTATCAATGAAAAAAAATGATCAAAATTCGTAATTTTAAAGGTGAAATTTGACGACAAAGTCAATTTCGTCAGATTTTGGGTTCAAATTTTGTTGTGTGAGGTTGATGGACCACGAAGATCAACTAGTTTGGTCTTGGAACATGTCCACGAGGTAGGTAAATGCATCTTTGGTATATGATTTGATCTCTCAGATGATAAGTAGTGGTATAGATCATTGTGGAATTGGAATGCTTTGTTGAAAATTCAATTGTTCTACTAGATGGTGCTCGAAAACAAATATTGGTGGGTGAATTTAATGAACAAGGGTATTATTGGTCCATTTCATTGTGTTTCTTGTTGCGAGGGTGATGACTTGGTAGACCATTTATTTGCAGCTTGTGAATTTTCTTAGAAAATATGGATTGAGGTTTTGCGGGGTTTGAAAGCGTCACTTGCTTGGGGACATGTATCGTTCAAAAGTAGTCTTCGAGCCTGTTTTCCTTCTATTGGTTCCCTCATTATTTTGCTATTGTTTTTCTCTTTGGCGCCTATGGTGTTATCGTAATTAGATTATTTTCGAGAATGGACAACGAAGTATTTATAGTATCACATCTAAAATTGTTGGTGCTTTTCAAGAATTCTAGTAAGAACCAAAAGAGGCCCTTGTCTCTCTCTTGAGATGTCCTACTCTTATTGTGGACTATCCAATGGGTTTCTTTGATGGAGCAACTTTGTGTGATCAATGCGGAGCAGGGATGGTACTTAAAGTGACTAAAGACCATTTTTTCCAGTTATGGATGGATTGTGGCATTGGGTCGAATACGAGGGTTGAGTTATTGTCCCTAAGGAGGCTATTACTTTTTTCCAAGACAAATAATATTTTATCCTTACAGGTGCTTGGGAATTCTTGGGTTATATTAGACTGGGTCATGGGGAGAGATCGCCTTCAAGTAATTTCTCTATATAGTTGGAAATTAATAATTCGAGAATCACACAGGAGTTTTTAGTTTATTTCATTTGAACATATATATAAGCAATTGAATGCTCAAGCATATCAACTATCCAAGAAGGCTTTGGGAAATGTTGAAGGCCTTAATTTTTATGAAGATTTTTTGGACAATTCAGAGATATCATTGGGTCATTTTCAACCATATTGAGAAGATGCCTTTAATTTTTTGCCACACAGACATACCTACAGTTTCAAGGGTTTATATATTTTTTTATTTTTTTGGTTAAATCTATTGTAGAAGATCTAAAGAATGTAACTATGTGTGTAGTAATTGTCAATTTGTTTAGTTTGTACATTTGAAAAGGGTTGTTATAGTTTGGAGTAGTTTTATTGTCTCTGAGATATAATATGTGCTAATCTTTTATCACAATGGAACACTTGTAATGTTAACTTTGATTCATATCTAATGAATATCGAGTAACTGAGACTTTTTCATGTTATATGTTTCAAAGTGAACTTAATGTTCAGCACAAAAGGAAGCCATTCTAATGCATGTGGAGCCATTCAATAATAAACTCTAATAATAATAATAAGTCGTTTTTAACGCCACAACCAACCCAAACATCAAATTGATGTATGAGACCCCCTTGTTCTTGGGACAAATGATCCCTTCCATCGTAATATCACGAAGGTAAGCCCCATACATTGGTTTATTTGCTTATTTTTCTTTGTTGAGTTGGAAATGTGTGCCAAGACCATGGACACTTGATGAGACGGATTTTACTTCAATTGCAATAATTAGTATTATTATTCACCTTATTATTATTATTATTATTAATGGCACAACATGACAGCCACGTTGTTGAGTTAATTTAATTGATTTAAAATATTTCCAGTCAATTTGAGTCTTTGTTTCAGTTACACTAGTCAAACTAGTTGTTAGTTAATTAATTAAGGGTCACTTTAATTATTTAAGCAATTCCACTTAGGAATTGCAGCTAGTTGTCAACCCAATTTAGCTTTGTATTTGATTTAAAGTCTAACTAATTGTTTGGTGCTAATTTTGGGAGAATTCAAATCCCGGGGAGGAATTCGAATTGCTCTCAAGTAGGATACCTAGCTAGCAGTTAGCAAGTCAGTTAGGTTGGGTTGGAGGCTAATTTTGAGGAATTCAAATTTGCCAGGTCAGGGAATATTCTTTGTCAGTGTTAGGCGTTAGTTTAAAGCGATTTGGATGTAGCTTGAGTATGTCAGTGAGTGGTAATCAGGAAGCCCTGGTGTTTGGGAGTCCTTCCTCAATTGATTGGAACCAAACTCTTGGAGACAAATCGAATTGAACAAAAAGGATTCGAATGGATCCAGAGAGGGAGTCATTCATTGTTGTGCAGGTTGAGAAGTGCATCAGAGCTAGGATCTGAGGAAATAGTGAATTGGCGGATACTTGCATGGTTTCTTATGGTGAATCTGTCAACTTGATCCAAGGGATTGGTATTTGTGTGTTTTTGGATGCCCTAGGAGGGATCCAGAAGATTCCATGGTTATTTGTTTGATGTGAAACAAATTCTCTAGTAGGAGTTTAGCTTGTGTGCTCTGTAGAGCGGTATTGGTTTGTGAATTCGAATGCTCCAATAGAGGTTCGAATTGGTAATTTGGCTTGGGTAAGAAGATTTCATTTAAGAATTCACCCAACAAGAGAGGGGTACAATCATGTCTGGGTTTTATTCCTAGTTTCCCATTGTTTAAGGGGGAGGGGGACAATCCCAAACAGGTGTCTAGGGGATAGTGTTCTCTATATTTGAATGCTCCAATGGGGGTTCGAATTGAGAAAGTGACCTTGGAGGTCAGTGGGGTGTTCTGAGAGAGGGGGACAATCTCAGAACTATCTTTCTCCTTTCTGGGAGAGGGGGTCGATTCCAAAAAGGGGAGTGGATTATCCTTAGTATATTTTAGAATCAACCATATGATATGGGATTCCAAAACCTTGGCTTGGGGGGAATCTTTCGACGGGAAAAGACACATCAAGAAAGGTCACAAGCTGGGAGGAAAGTTGTCGTGTTGCCGCCAGTCACACACTATTAATATAAGTACTTAATTATTTATGTTATTTGCTTGAATATTATGATTAGTATGCAGGTTGTGTGTGTGCTTGATAAAGTTTAATTTAAAGCAAGTTTTTAGGTTGTTTGGGATTTGCAGTTTTTGGGAGAAATTGTACTGCTTTGCAATAATTATTGTACCGTATTTTTATACTTGAGAATCTATTTATGAAATCTGATTAAGAATTGGTTTAATGGATGATGATGGTTGTATTTATTGTCTTTATTCTCATAGTATAGATTTGGTTTGAATAAAAAAGTATTGACTAGAAATTGTATTGTTGTGAGTTCCTACTAATATTACAATTATCGGGATTTTATGAGGATGATTTGCAATGTAATTAAATTATTTTTTTATCAGTTGTTCAAGGATGATATGGACTGTCATGTGGCTGAAAATGACATCCCAATATCAAGTCATGCATCTTTAAACTCAGTTGTTTATGAGTTCTAGATTTGAGTACAAAACTAGTTACAGTTTTTGTAGAAATTGTAGAGATTGTTTTCAGTCCCTGAACAAGGAAGTTTTGGTAGGTTGATATTATGAAATTTGGAATTAATTAGATGTTATATTTTGGACATCCATGAATGTATTATGTATGCTTCCCCATATAAATGATATTCGGGTTTTGTTTATGTTAAAACTATGTTTCCTAGTTAGAGACTAGTTGCTTAATTTACTAGTTAAGAGTTTCATGACTAGTTTAATGACGAATTTTTTTTTATGATAAACCAACCAGATATGATTATGAGAATTTATCCTCTATACATAAACATAATCTCGTTCCTCTTTACCTCTAAAGAGAGCCCCTATACCCGTACTTACCAAGTGAGCTAGGTTGGGTATGTTACAAGTGGTATGAGAGATCTAGGTTACAACACTAGGTCTGTTTGGACCTTCTATGCAATTGTTACTTTGTATTTTATGTAATTAATAATCTTTTATATGATGTTGAAAGAGATTAGTGAGTTCCTACCATGTTGTTATGACAGACACATCACATCCCCAGTACTTCTTAAAGACACAGTGTGAACCCTAAACTAGCTTCCAGTATTAACTCCAATGTCTCAAGTCTTATGATGTGTTAACTAGGCCACTCATGAAATTAAAATAAATGTTTTTCTAATATTAGATATTTACCCTCTGAATTGATTGCACATGAGGATGCATGCATTAGATAGGTTGTGATCCTTACATTCCTTGAATTATGTGTTTAAATTATGACAACTATAAGGCTAAAGGAGATATAATTGCATTGGTGTATGTTTGATTTTTAAAAGTTTTATGCCCAATAATAAGATCACTGAAAGAATGACAAGAACAACAAGACAAAGAAGACACAAATATTTATCCTGGGAAATCCTCGTGGGGAAGAAAACCCATCAAAACTTCCTTGATATAAAATCCAACCAAGTATAGTGTAAGACCACAAGACTAAGATAGATTTCTTTTCCTCCTCCAGATGGACTCCTCTTTCTCTCTCTAGCGAACCTAATTGAGTTGTGATTGTTTACAAACGAGAAGGGCGCCTCATCTATTTATACACAGCAACTGTGAAGACTTCATCTTCCCAACAAGGTCGATTTTCCTAAGAGACATAACAATACATTTTAGAAATTTTTTTCTAGGTACTATTGAACCGACTTACAACAGAGGTTTTACCTCAAGACTTTACATGACCAATTACATCAATGACATCCCAAATCGGAGGAATAACATCTTCGGAAGGAAGGGGCAACAATAATATAATAATAAATACAATAGAATATCTTTCGCAGTTACATTATTTCAACAATGTATAGTTTAAAAACTATTGAAATTATATCATAATTTAATAATGAATTTATGCACAAAAATAAGCTTCCACGGAGTAATGAAGAGATTACTAACAAAACCCTCGCTCTAATCCGTCTGCGCTAATCCCTTGCAGAGCCGCGGCTGCTCCGTGACGATCGGCGGCTCCTCCATGGATCCGCCTGATCCCTCCTCCATTGAGGACCAGTTCCAGAACATTGTGGCGTCCCTCCCGGGCGAGTCGACGGCCGCCGCCCCATCCTCCAGATTCGTTAAACTTGCTGAAGTTCCAGAGGTCAAGCTAAGCTCAGCAGCCTCTAAAAGGAAGGCGGTCACCCTCTCTGAAAAGGGCCTCATCGGATTATTTACAGGACTTTGGCCATCCCCGAGATCTGTGGAGGTCTGGCTGAACAAGAATTGGAGAACCCTAATCCAGGGTGAAGTGCAGCAAATCTTTTGTGGGAAAGGATATTTCGCATTTATCTTTGAAAAGAAGGAAGATCGGGATCTCATCTTTAGGAATGGACCATATTTCATGGGCCCTCGAGGGATGTACTTAAACAAGTGGGATTTATCCTTTAACCCAGAGAAGGATATTCCGAAAGCAGTCCCTATGTGGGTAAAGCTTCCTCACCTGCCCCTTCACTGCTGGAACGATGAGGACTTTCAAACGATAGGGAACTCCTTGGGGAAATATGTAGACAAGTCCGAGCCTAAGGCCCCAATGTTTTCCTGTGCCCGAATCTGCGTTGAGGTAGATCTAGAAAAAGGCCTCCCCGAATCTATCATGCTTTCTATTGATGGGTGGAGCCATCTGCAATCAGTAGATTATGAACAAATCCCCTTCAAGTGCAAGTATTGTCATGAATATGGCCATTTTGCCAAATCCTGTCTGAAGAAGCCAGAAAAGCCCCCTTCGGAAAATAATGTTAGTGAGGGCTGGAACATTGCAAATGGAAAGAAGGCTGCCAAGCCTCAAAAACAGCAAAACCCTCCACCAAAGAACCCCTCCGGAAACAAGTTTGCGGCCTTGGAAGTAGAAACGCAGGAAGAAGAAACCCCTGTAGAGAATCCAAAGAACCAAGAAGATTTCTCTAATCCTGAGCAGCAGCAACCTCCAGAAGATCAAGAGACAA
Source organism: Pseudotsuga menziesii (assembly GCA_001517045.1). Classification (NCBI taxonomy): domain Eukaryota; kingdom Viridiplantae; phylum Streptophyta; class Pinopsida; order Pinales; family Pinaceae; genus Pseudotsuga; species Pseudotsuga menziesii. The sequence continues at coordinate 396,026 of LPNX010922107.1, read as the reverse complement.
TCATTCCGTCCCAAAAATCCAGGGAAGAAGAGGCCGAGCAGTCTAAAAGCAGGAAGGAGATGGAGGCAAACTCTGAAGGATCCATCACCAGATCTAAAGCAAAAGCAAGCACTGAGGAAATAACAGATACTTCCATGGAGGAGCAAGAGTCGATCCCCAGGAAAGGCAGAAAATCCAACAAAATCATTCGTGAGCAAGAGGCAGCAAGAGAAAAAGCAGCAGGTAAGCAATCCAACTTGGATTTCCTGGTTAAAACAACTCAAGCAAGTAAATATCTCATGACTGCGGAAGAGGAAAGAAAGGAGAAAGAGAAATCCCTCAAACAAATGAAGAAATAATGAAAATAGTCTCCTGGAACTGTAGGGGTTTGGGCGGTAACCAGAAATTAGAAGTAATCAAGAGATTCAAATCTATGGAAGCAGCCTCAATCCTCCTTCTCCAGGAGACTAAGAAATCGGCCGAAGATAGTGTCTCGGCCATTAAAAGCATATGGCCAAATGGGAATGGAATAGAAACCAACGCCTTTGGAGCCTCAGGCGGTCTCCTTTGTTGGTGGAACACAAAGAAGTTTGAGCTCCTTTCAGCCATAGACAATAGAAATTGGCTCTTAATAAAACTAGAGAACAAAGAAAGTAAAGATCAGTTTTGGGTGGGGAATGTTTATGGCCCTACTCTGAACGCGCAGAAGGATTTATTTTGGTCTTCTTTAGAAGACCAATGTGTGGACAAAACGCTCCTTCCTTGCTATATAGCGGGGGATTTCAACACTACCATATCGGCTGCTGAGCGTCGTGGAGGATCTAAGGTCAGAGACCCCTTTGGGGAGCGGCTAGAAGACCTCATCTCTCGCTGGAACCTGACGGATATTATTCCCAAAAACGGTGTGTACACTTGGAGCAACAAGCGGGTGGGTCCTGGACACATAGCTGCCCGTCTTGATAGATTCCTGGTAAGCACTCACCTTATTAATTCTCCCCCGGAGGTTAAGCTTTTGTGCTCGGCGGTCTCCGATCATAAGCCTCTTTGCCTTTTCTTCCCTCCGGAAGAAAATCTGGGACCTCTCCCCTTTAGATTCAATCGTTTGTGGTTGGAAACGGACGAAGTAAAGGATATTATAGCAGATTCCTGGCATTGTTTCATTCCAGGCACCCCAGCATATTCTTGGGAACAAAAACTCAAAAAGGTGAAGGTCGCCCTCAAAGCTTGGGTCAAAATCCACTTTCAAGAACCAGCTAAAGAAAAGGAATGCATCCTTGCAGAAATGGAACATCTACAAGCTGAGATGGAGAAAGGACAGGTCACAACGACTCAGCTCATAAAAGAGATTGAATTGGAAACAAAGCTCCAGAAGACTCTCAGGCAAATTGAGGAGGAGAGCAGACTCCGTTCGAGGGCCCTGTGGCTCAAAGGTGGTGATCAGAATACAAAATTTTTCCAAAATCAATGCAGGGACAGGCAACGCTGGAATACAATCAGAGAGCTCAAAAATGAAGACGGCTTAGCTGTCCAAGGTCAAGCAGCCATCAGCGCAGAGGTAAGGAACTTTTTTGCCCATTTATATAATGATGAAGAACAAGTCTCTCCTCATTTGATGGAAGAAATGGCCTCTGATATACCCTCTCTAATCAATTCAGAAATGAAAGCTAAACTTGACTCCCCCATTTTAGAAGAGGAAGTTTTGAAGGCCATCTGGAGCCTTCATCCGGACAAAGCTCCAGGTCCGGACGGTTTCCCCATCTGTTTCTATAGAACCTTCTGGCCCCTAATCAAGAGAGACTTTATGAGATTAATCACCTGGATGGCAAAAGGAAATATGGGCGGAGCCACAAACTCAACTTTTTTGGCCCTCATCCCAAAAGATGCAAAACCTTCCTCAATTCAAATATTTAGGCCCATTTCCTTATGCAACGCATCTTATAAAATTTTCTCGAAAGTTCTTTCCCTGAGAATCAAAAAAATCCTTCCTTCCCTTATCTCTCCCAATCAAGGTGGCTTTGTCTCTGGCAGACATATAAGCGACAATATCCTGTTGGTGCAAGAGGCGATTCACTCAAGCACTAAAAGAAAAGAACCTGGCATGGCCATCAAGCTGGACTTAGCTAATGCCTTCGACAGATTGAGACACTCCTTCATCCTTCTGATTATGGAAAGATTTGGATTTCCTCCTTTGTTCCTAAAGCAGATTCAAGCTTGCATTTCCTCCCCATGGATAGCCCCTCTTATCAATGGAAGACCCACGGAGTTCTTCAAAGCCACTCGAGGGGTTCGGCAAGGGTGTCCGCTCTCCCCTTTTCTTTATATCCTGGTTGCAGATTCCTTGAGTAGAAGACTGAATAGGCTCCTCTCTGAAGGCTCTCTTCCAGGTATCTCCTTTAAAAATGGAGTCTCTCCAATTAATCATGCGTTGTTCGCTGATGACTCTATTTTTCTAGGGCTAGCATCCACCCAGATAGCAAGAAGCTTCCAAACTCCCCTGGACCTTTTTCTCAAAACCTCTGGGAGCGCAGCAAACAAAGCCAAATGTCAAATTTACAGCTGGAACTGTCCTGCAGACACTCTTAGGAGTATTTCTCAGATTCTGCAAATAAAAGCCAATCCCAGCTGGTCGCATTTTAGTTATCTGGGCATCCCAATTGTCAGAAAATTCTTCACTTCTTCAATGTGGAATCCGGTCATTGAGAAAATCAAATCTAAGGCGCAATCCTTAGGGACAAGATGGCTAAACTTAGCAGGAAAAACAGTCCTAATCCAATCCATTCTCTCATCCTATCCAATATACATGAGCTCAATGGTTCTAGCTCCAAAGAAAGTCATCACCAGCATATGCAAAGAAATCAGAAAATTTCTCTGGCAGGGAGGGAAAACTCAAACAAAGAAGTTCCACTTGGTCAAGTGGGAAATCGTTAAGAGGGCAAAAATTCATGGAGGGCTGGGAATAAGGGACCCGGAGTATACAAGTAAAGCCATGGGGGCCAAATTGATTTGGAGACTGATTACTGGGAAAAGGGAATGGTGGAAGGAAGTCATAAGGAAAAAGTATATCAAAAAACCAAGGACCAGAATGTTGGCTGGTGAATGGAAAGGGAAAGGAACTACTCTTTGGCAGTTGTGCAAGACTACAGTTAGTATAATAAAGGAAAGCTGTTATTGGATCCCTGGCAATGGGAAAAAAATCAACATCTGGACCAGCAATATTTTAGGACAGCCCAAGCGCTCCTCTCTTCCAGGTATGAGTTCTTTCTCTGATTGGTTGTCTGAGCAAAATATGCATACTCTTTTCGACCTGTCTTCTTGGGAAACGAATGGCAATTGGCTGGGATGGAAGGATATCTCCCCTCCACATCACCTGCTAGACGCGGCCGAAACCCTGTTTTCCACCCTGCACGGTCTCTCTCCTTCGTGCCTCTCAACTAAGGATCGGATGGGATGGGGAAAAACAGGGCAGTACAATGTAAAAGAAGGCTACAATTTAATATCCAAGGAGCACATGAGCGCCGAAAAAGTCTAGAAGCTGGTTTGGCATCCTGACAGCATTCCTAAGGTCAACACGTTCACATGGCTTCTTCTGCATAACAAACTTCTGACGGCAGAAAACTTAAGGAAAAGAGGCATTCAGGGTCCGTCGAGATGTGTCTTGTGCAACTCAGCTGAAGAAACCTCCAGCCACCTCTTTCTTCAATGTGAAGTTTCCAGGATGGTCTGGAAGCTTATCCTCCCTAATACCTTCAACAGAGATCTTCCAAGCAATGCTACTCAGCTCCTTAAAGACTGGGCTTCCCTATTCCCAGGCTCCATGATCAAGAAGCCCATATTAAGACGCATATGGGAAACTATCCCGAAAAACTTATGTTGGCAATTATGGCTAGCTCGAAACCGAGCCATCTTCAAGGATCAAAAGGTCATCCCCGCTCAAATCACAGCTAGAACTATTGGCATGATAGCTAAAAAATTTGCCTCTAATAGCATTAGCTTCCCTCAGCAAGAACTCATTCCTGAACACCTTGCTAGCTGGTGCAAACTTTTCTTAAAGGACAACAGCTCCCTTCAGTCCAAATATGTCTCAAGAAGGAACTCCAAACCCATTCAGCCTCTTCACTGGGAAGTGAGACTATCCAACATCGAATTTCAGGCCTGGCTCCAAGCCAAAAACTCCTATTCCTTGTTCTTTGATGGGGCTTCGAAATGCAATCCAGGGGCGGCAGGTGCGGGTGGGATCCTAGTGGATCCCGGAGGACAAGTGGAACATCGATTCGCTTGGGGACTTGGATCGAGAACTAATAATGAAGCAGAATGGATGGCGCTTCTCCAGGGTCTACACCTCATTCGGACCAAAAATCTCCAAAAAGTTCTGGTTTTCGGCGATTCAAGACATGTCATCTATAAGATGATTAATGGGTATCCTATAGGAGACATCAAATGCCGTCGATTATATAAAAAGGCTCAACTTCTTCTGTCTCAGCACTTTGAATTTTACCACATTCTTCGCCAGATCAACAAAGACGCAGATGCGATGGCCAATGTAGGAGCTAGTCTCCCTCAAGGCCATTATAGTCAGGATGACGATCTTCCCATCTTCAAAGTCATTCCATGAAGAGGACCACAAGGAACCATCATCAAATCAAGAACAAGCAAGCTGTCGAAGAGGATCTCCTCCCTCTCAAGGATTATCGCATAGTGATCTTGGTATTATCCTACCTTAGCTCTTTGGTTCCCTCCCTCTCTCGCCTTATCCCTCCTCCTCCCTCCTTACCCCTTCTCCCTTTTCCTTCCATCTTTCTCCCTCTCCTTCCCCTTTTCCGGCCCCCCTCTTCTAGCTTCTCCCTCCCTTCCAGCCGTCACCCTCCCCATCGTTTTGGCGGCCTCCAGCATTTATTTCCCCGTCATGTCTTATCCCTTGTGATGGCCGCGTGTTCAGCCTTTCTCCCCTCAGCTGATGAGCATTTAACTCCCCTCCGGCGTTCAATTAAGTGTCTCTTATCCTCGCACGATCGAGGCTCTTCCTTCTCTGTCTCCATGTCGAACTTCAGCATTATTTCGCCTCATGTTTTCGCTGAGGGTCTGTTAACAGCCCCCTCCTTCCTTCTGCAAGAAGCTGATGTAATTGGTATTGGGAGCCCTCAGGTTTCTTCTAGGCCAGCGCAGCCCCTCACTCAAGCTACTGTCGAAGAAAATCTCTCCCAGCTAGCCCTCTGTCAGTATCGTTATCCTTCTGCTCTTTGGGAAAGTGATTCTCAGGTTGAAAACGGGAGTGAGTCAGGTCACCAGCAAGCATTGCAGTATCGGCTGTCTCGTCTGGCAATCCCGTCCGACCTTGGTATTATGGCGCACTTGGGTAATAATCTCGGAATGCAGGATTTTATGAAGAACCTTCGAAGGGTTTATGAACTGACTGCTATAGGGGTGAAGGAGAATAGAGACTCAGCCAAGGAAATAAAGGGGATGAGCGAGACTATTTGCAGGATCTCTCAGGATGTCAGTGACAATGGAGCCCGCACCGAAGATTTGGATAGCAACCTGCGTGAACTCTTGGGCAGAGTTGAGCGTATTGAAGCCGACCTCCAAAGGCTTGTTTCAATGAACCAGGAGAGCAGGGTTAATGGAATTAACGCCTCAGCCTCTCAGNCAGCGCAGCCCCTCACCCAAGCTACTGTCGAAGAAAATCTCTCCCAGCTAGCCCTCTGTCAGTATCGTTATCCTTCTGCTCTTTGGGAAAGTGATTCTCAAG
>LPNX010922107.1:370155-390095 GCA_001517045.1 Pseudotsuga menziesii | reverse complement strand
GCCATCCCGGCTATATATCTCCCTTCGGAAATGTAATGAATGGCTGTGCACAGCCTGTTAATACAAACCCCTCTTTCTGTTTTTGTTAAAAAAAAATAATGAATTTATGCACATTCATTTGAGTCAAGTTGCCATAACAAAACTCTACAAAACATCAATTAATTCAACATGAGTTAAAGGATAAGGTTTATAATATTAAACCCAAAAAGCCTAAGTTAATTAAATAATGACTTTAACTAAAAAAAAAGAGAAGTTAACTTAAAACCTTAATTTATTTATGTTCGACTCAACTTTAAGTTTAAGATTACTCAAATTTCGAATCTAACTAAGATGGTAATCTATTTAAAACATATTTAAAACATTGAATTTAAGATAAAGTTTTAATTAGTAAATGTTGGAGTTAACTTTAAGTTTTAATCCTAGTAAATTTAACTGAAAGATGTAGTTTAGTTAAACACTGACTTAAGTTAAAGTTTCTAATTGGATATTGATTTTAGCTTAAATATTTGTTTGATTAATGATTAAACTAAAGATATGGGATTGGTGTTTATTAAGGAGGAACAATTGTTTTTATGGATTAGCTATAAGTAAATACATTTTAGGAATTGATTTAACCTATTGTGTTGTCGATAGAGGTTAGTAGATTGGTTGGGATAGGATATAGCTAATATGATTAGTAGGGGGATATTTTTCAAAATTATAGTATTATGTATCAAAGAATATATAATAGAAGTCGATGGCTGGAATGTATATTTCAAAATATATATTTTATTTATTGAATTGATGCTTTTTATGAGTACAATGCTGTTTTATACAAATCAAGTGTCACCATTAAATGATGTCACATATCAAGTTGATCATTAATAAAAAAAATTACTAATTAAATTATTAAACTATTTAGTTTTATTACAAGTCATCCCTCTCTGGAATACTTCATCCACAAAGTATTGGTAAGGATGGGTGGCGCAAATCAAAATCTTCATTCTCCCATGTAGCTTCATCGCCTAGTAAGTTTCTCCACTTGATAATGTATTCATTGAATGATCTGGGCCGAAGTGTTCTTGTTAAAATTTCCAAAATGCATTCTGGTTCCAACACTAATTTCCCTTCATCATCTAACATAGGCAATTTAGTTTGTATGTGAGTGGATGAGCCCAATTTCTTCTTTAGGCATGACACATGGAAGATGTCATGTATTTTTCCTTTATTTTGGATTTCTAGAGCACATGCCACTTGTCCGACTTGCTTTTGAACTTGATATGGGCCATAGAACTTGGGTGCAAGTTTATGATTTTTGGAATTTTTAAGTGAAGTTTGTTTGTACAGTTGAAGGCGAACAAACACCCAATCGTCCACTTCAAATTCTCTATCAGTTCTTTCTGAGCCTGCTTGTTGTTTCAGGTGGTTTATTGCTTGTTTGAGATGGTTCTTCAAAATGTGTATGACCTCATCGGATGTCACTAGGTAACCTCTTGTTGCTGGAACTTTGAAATTGTTGATGACATATTCTCTTGTTGTAGGAGGTGGATACCCATATAAGGCTTCAAAAGGTGACATTTTTGTTTATGTATGATATGTACTATTGTACCACCATTCTGCAAGGTGTAGCCATTAGACCCATTGAGTTTGTCGATCATTCACAAAGTTTCTCAGGTGTCCTTCAAGGCATTTGTTTACTACTTTTGTTTTTCCAGCTGTTTGGGGGTGGTACGAGGTACTCATAGTTAATGAAGTCCCAACTTGGTGGACCAATTCTTTCGAGAAGTTGTTGGTAAATTTGGGGTCCTTGTCACTAACAATAACCTTGGGAAACCCATGGAGCTTAAATATATTCTTTACATAACTATCTACGACTTGGCTTGCTTTTGCTTTGGATGAAATATTAATGAAATGAGCATATTTTGTTAATCTATCAACGACTACAAATATACTATCATTTCCTTCTGATGTAGGAAGGCCGGTGATAAAATCCATGGATACCTCATACCATTTTTGGGTTGGAATATGAAGGGTTTGTAGGATACCGGGAGGAGCCACCATTTCGAACTTCTTCCTTTAACAAGTATCACATTCAACCACATATATATGGATACAAGTATTCATTCCCTTCCAAAAGAAGGATTGGCAGGTATTGTCGTATGTTTTAAAGAAACCAACATGGCTCATTGTTGGGGAGTGATGGTTCTCTTTTAAGACTTGAGTTTTGAATTTTGATGAACTGGGTAAATATATTCTTTGTTTGTACCATAGTATGTCTTTTTCCTATGAATATTTGGAATTTATTGTTTTGTTTTTTAACTTCTTCAATTAGCTTCCATGTCTCTGGTTCTTTCACATACTCACTTTGGAATTCTAAAATCCATCCAGGAACAACTATGGATATGGCACATAGTGAGGCATCACTATCATGCTTTCTTGATAAGTTGTCTACAACCCTATTCTCCTTACCCTTTTTATACAAAATGTCGAAATCAAAGACTTGGATTTTTCTTACCCGGTGATGTTGTCCAAGAGATATTTTTGAGTTAGAAAATACTTCAGGTTGTTGTGGTTTGTTTTAACAAGAAATTTTTCCCCGGATAAATATTGCTTCCATTTAACAAGGGCATGCATTATTGCCAACATGTCCTTGTCGTATGTGGATTTTGTTTGCTTGCTTGGTTTTAGATTTAAGCTTTCAAAATCAATGAGATAGTTTATCTTTCACGAGAATAGCTCCTAAGCATGTCCCTGAAGCGTCACATTCAAGGATGAATGTCTTCGTAAAATCAGGAGTTGCTAACACTAGTGTGGATGTCATTAGGATTTTCAAATGTTAAAAACAAGTTTATGCATCCTTATCCCATGTGAAAGCATCCATTTTTAATAGTCATATTAGGGGTGCTACAATTTGGGCGTAGTTGCGAACAAATATTCTAGAATAACTTTTTAGACCCAAAAATCCTCTTAATGATGTAATTGAATTGGGGGACAACCACTCTGTGATCACCATAATTTTTTTGGGATCAACCTTAATGCCGTCGGCTGAAACAATGTCCCCCAAAAATTCTATTTCTTTTTGTCCGAAACTACTTTTTGATTTTTTAGCATAAAATGTGTTTTCTTCTAGAAGATGCAATATTGTTTCTACATGCTTGAGGTGTGAGTTCCATATTTTATTATAAATAAGGATATCATCAAAAAACACTAGCATGAATTTCCTCAGGTAAGGGCATGTTAGAATATTTAGACACTTGGGAGTTAGTTAAGATCAACTTGTGTAATATATCCGTTAGGTAAAGCATGCTTTTTTAGTATGCATTTGTAAATATTCTAATCTGACGGTCACGATATGTTCTAGACATAGAGTGATCCGACGGTTCAACTTCTCTTAGATCATACCTACCATTGATCCGTGGTTTAACACTCGATTGGTCTATGATCTCTATTTAAAGAGCATAGAGGGTCCTTGGCTAGTTGATCGATTATGAGAAGCTCATGTAACTTTCTTTCTTTTGCATAATAAATTGCTTAAAGTAGCTATTTATCTGGGGTTGTGGAATGTTTCCCTCTCGAGGGTTTTAACCACGTGACAAACATCGGTGTGTTGATTTGTGATCTATTTGTGTGAAGTGGTTGCTCAAGGTGTTCAGTATTTTGGGAGTACCCTGTGTACCCGAACATGGTATCAGAGCGTTTATGAAGAGCCACTTTTTGTTTTGAACAAAATCTGGAACCGATGTTGCCAAAACTTTGAAAGGGTTTCTGGTTCTAGATTTTTTGTGCATTTGTGGCCTATGGGAGCTATTCCATTGCGTCCGGAGCGCCGTTTCCATTGGGAAATAGTTTTCGTTTCACCGAAAATCATTTCCATTTGTTTCGGAAACACCCATTTTGGCAAATCTGAAGGTATAATGTTACAGTGACGGATTTTTTTTTCTTCTTCTTAAATCTTTCATATTTTATTAGTTTTATTACTAGATCTTTACTGTTTTAGTCTCGGACTGTTTCCTTCCCTGGCTGCATATGCTCTTTGCCGTGCACCTTGCGCGATCGTGGCGAATCATAAACAGAAAGAGAAAGTTTTTTTTCTTGTCTTCTCAGCTACGTATGCTCTTTGCTGTGCACCTTGTGCGATCATAGCAAATCAGAAACAACGAGAAAACTTGAAAACATAGACTTTCCGGGTAAGCTAACCAAGATCTAACCCCTTTGTGTGGAAAATGTTTTTTTTGTTTTTGTTTTTCATTTTTTTTGTGATTTGCAGAAAAAAGAAGGCAAGCACGGAGAATGAGAGAGAAGAGTTAGGAAAAAAAAATCCTTTCTCTTTCCATTCTTTTACGTACCTTTTAAACTTAGCTCACTTGGTCCAAAGTTGCTTTATTTCTTAATAGGTCTTGAGTTCAAGTCTTATTAAGCTACTTTTTAGTGCATGCAATTTCTATTTTCAAGTTACTTTATTGTAAAAGTGCATCTGACATAAATAAAATAAAATAAAAAGTGAGTCACATAAGTCTTTTAATTTATTGCTGCACTATTTAAAAGTAACATTATTATAAAAAGTGAACCTCACTTATTCTGCAAAAGTGATTCACTTCAAAGCAGCTTTATTGTAAAGTGATTGTCAAAGGTTGATCTTGGGAAGAGGGGGGTTCTTTTTTAGTTGGTCAAGTTAATATCTACCACGTCACTATTGGGGACATCTTCAACATTTTCTTTGATCAAGCATAACTTCATCATCCAGAATCAGTTTTTAGTGCCGTTTTTTTTAAAACTTTTGAGCTCTTTGCATCCAGACAGTTATTTTCTGTTCTTTCAGCCATTATTTTACAGTATGGCCGCCCCTTGTGATATTATACTTACAAGTTCTAACTATTTCTCATGGAAATCTCGTATGGAGGATGTTCTGCGAAGTAGGGGACTTTTCAGGATAACCTCAGGGAAAGAAATAGAACCCACTGATGATGATAAGAAAATTAAATGGGAAAATAGATGTGATGAAACTCGTGGATTGATTGGGATGTCAATCTCTACTGATTTGCGATTCCACATATCTGGAATTGATGAACCTGATTTAGCTTGGGAAAAGTTGGAATCTGTGTTTGGTTAACACAATGAAATTTGGGGTCATCAACTTGAGAATGAGTTAATTTCCTTGAATCCAAATGGTTTTTCATGCATTCAAGACTATTTATCTAAGTATAAATCTCTTAGACTCTTATGCAGAATGCAAGATTAAGAAAGAAGAAAAACAATGTATTTATCATATTCTTTCCAAACTTGGACCTACATATTCTGTTTTTGTATCTACTGTCACGTCCCCGGTTTTGACCCCGTTTGCATGATGTATATATTGTAATTAATCGTGGTGAGGAGCTCAAGGCTAAAGCCCCACCATCGATTTTGTTGTGTATGTTTGGCAATGGGGATAATTGCCGGTGGCATCCCGTGCTATAAGGCACATTATAATTCGGCATCATGTAAACCCGCACATCAATTAAAATAAACCACAACCAGCTACAGCAGTGCAACGTTGAATAAAAAGGGCATGGTTCCAAAGGATAAGGGGTGGGGGATGTCAAACCGTGGTTATGGGGGAAAAACCCATGTTTTATTGCCTTATTGTTTGCCACCTTTGTTATTTGTCACCCTTTTTGTCTCATCCAACCTTGTCAACCTCTTTAATGCTCAGCTGGTGGTTGAGGAGTTATGGCTAAGGGCATTTATTGCTGAAGTGGTGGTGGTTGTGGGAGGCTGTCAGCCTTACCCAATTGCCCACTCCACCCACAATTGGCCATTCTTCTCCCTCACGCACTCTTCCCTGGTCAGTTTACACTCTCACCACGATTTTGGTCTGTTGGCTCTCACGCACAGGAATTGGGCAGTTTTGGGTCTCAGGCAGACATTTCCTTGGTTCCACGAGTTGCTGAGCACCCACGCACTGTAAATTTGCGTCCTTGCTGTTGTTTTGTTCATCCACAGGAAAAATCGGAGTTGTTTTCTCTCACGCTGTGGTCTGTTCATCCTCACACAGAGAAATCGGGTATGTATTTCCCGTGCATTTTGCTGTTGGGTGTAAGTTCTTCCTCACGCACAGGGTGTTTGGGTCGTTTTCCCTATTGTGAGAGCCGTGCTCACTGCTTTGTTGGGACTGTTGTTTCCCCACATTTTGCTGGCCGTGGTTTTAACCCACATTTTGGGTTGCTGTTGATTTCACCCACGTTTTGTGGGCTGGGGTGCTCAAATTCGTTTTGGGTCACCGTTGATTTCCAATTCATGGGCTGAGTTTCTGTATTTTGGGACTGTGCATAGTTGCCATTGTTTTTACTTTGAAATTGGGCTGTTGCTGTTGCTTCCCTGGTTTGGGATGTTGTGGTTGAGCTGTTTTGGCCACATTAGGGCCAAAACCAACTCTGGGTTGTCCCTTGGACTTGAGCTGTGCTCCTCCATTATTTGGGGCTGTCCCCTGTTGTTTATAACTTCTTCACAGAGCCGTGAAGGGATTGTTTGGCTGCTGGTATGCAGTGGTTGAACCTTGGACTGTGCTGGCTTGGCTTGTCTGTGGAAAGCCTGTGAAACCCAGTAGTGTTGGTTTGGCTGTTATGTGTCCCCTTGGCTATGTGTAAGCCTGCAATTGACCCTTAGTCCGGAGGAATCATGCCCAGCTCGGGGGTGGCAGTGTTGCTGAGAGATAGATGAGCAAGCTGGCCTATGGTTGGGTGGAACGTTGCAGCGACGTAGCTGGTTGCGGGTGAAATTCTTCATCAATAGATAGGTGCCGCTGTTTACTTCACCTCTGCAAATTATATTGATGTAAATGAACTATAATGGTCTTGTTGAATGCTGGTTTATGAGTATGTGTGCTTCCGCTGTATGATTGAAGATAAATGCATCTGTGTATGCTTGTAAGTTTCAATTTCAGCATTTGAATTCTGTTTATGTTCATGGGGCGTTTTGCCTGGTTGTATTTGATGTGCTCGTCGCGTCCTCTTCGCCGGTTGAGGGACGGGGACGTGACATCTACATTCTACTCCATGAAAGAATCCTTGACTATAGGTAGCTATCAAGAGCCTAGTCTTGAATATTTCTGTGATTCCTTAATTAGAGAGCAAGATAAGCTCATTCATCTTGGAATAATTAACAATGCAGATACATCTGGAAAATCCTTATTGTCCCAACAGAAAGAAAAGTCCAAGCCTCCCAAGAAACAAAATTTTCGCAATAATAAGCCAAACAACAAGGGTCTCAAACCCTCTCAGTCAGCTCCTTCTTTAAAAAATGACAAAGGATCCAAGCAAAAAGGAAAGAAGACTGAGTGTCATTGCAATTTTTGTGGGAAAGATAATCATGATGAATCTAAGTGTTTTAAGAAGATGGTAGCCTTGGAAGCAGCAATGAAGAAGTACTACATCAGCCTAGATTCGTCTTCAGAATCTAACTCTCATGGACATGCACTTTGTGCTTTTGGTTACTCTTATACTGCATCTTCTTCTTCTACTTCAATTGCTTCTTCTTCTACTTCAATTGAATGGCTCATTGATTCTGGAGCATCTTATCATATGGCCAAGGATCAAGCCATATTTTCTACTATGCATCAATGTAACACCAAACAAATATTTGTTGGTGATAATAGATATCTAAGTGTTGTAGGATCTGGAACAGTTCCAGTAGAAAATGGTCATTTCAGTGATGTACTATGTGTTCCAAAAATTTCCTGCAATTTGTTATCAGTCTATCAAATTACTCATTCGAGTGAAGGTAAAACGGTGATGTTTACACCTCTCCAAGTTGTAATCAAGGATTTTAAAAATCCTCAAAATGTCCTTGCTACTAGAACTGTTGATGATATTACCAGGTTGTACAAATTTAACAACTTTGGGTCATCACCTTTTCCTTCGTTTTTTGTTGCTCATAGTGATAACTTGAGCAAACTTTGGCATGAGCGATTTAGTCACTTAAATTATCGCTCATTGCAACAACTATGTAAAGACAATATGGTGACTGGTCTTCCGATGGTATCTTGCAAGGATGGTGTTTGTTCCAGTTGTGTACTCGAAAAACATCATCGGGACAGTTTTGACAAACATGCCTCTTGGCACGCCTCGGTTCCTTTGGAGCTTGTGCATAGTGACTTGTGTGGTCCTCTTCCATCTGCATCCTTTTCTAGTTTCAAATATTTCTTAACTTTCATTGATGACTAAGACGCACTTGGGTTTACTTCCTAAAAATTAAGAGTGAAGTATTTAACATGTTCTTGGCCTACAAGGCCCTTGTTGAAAAACAATATGGTCATCAAATTATTAAGTTAAGATCTGACGATGGAGGAGAATATGTTAACAACAAGTTCACTACTTTCTGCACTGAACAAGGAATCCAACAACAACACATCGTTCCATATACACCACAAAAAAATGGTGTAGCTGAACGAAAGAACCACACTTTAAAAGAAATGACTAATTGTATGATCCAATCTAAGGGACTAAGTCTTCAATATTGGGCTGAGGCCATAAATTGTGCAAATTACAAGGTTAATCGCACACCCACTAAAGTTTTACAAGGTATAATACCGGAAGAAGCATGGAGTAAAATTAAACCAGATGTAAGTCACTTTCGTGTGTTTGGTTGTGAAGCATGGGCTCACATTCTGGATGAAAAATGGAAAGCATTGTAGCCTAAAAGTGAAAAGTGCATATTTGTTGGATATTCTGAAGATGTAAAAGGTTATAGACTTCTTCAATCCCATTCACATGATATAATCATTAGAAGAGATGTTAAATTTGCTGAAAATCTCTTGGCCTGCGAGCCTAACTTGGTGGGTGTGCCATCTTTGGCCTGCGAGCCTGATTCGATGATTGTGCCTTCTTCTTCTTCTTCTTCCAACTTCCTTGATAGGTTTCCAACTCCAGTTTCTGATGATGACAGTGAGGATGAAAATCCACCTCCGCTTGCTCATGTTCCTCCAATTGCACCAGCACCAATACTTCCTCGATAGGTCCATTCAACATGTGAAGCAGTTGGTGATCTTGCCGGTGATCCTAGAGATCAACGGCGAACACGTTCTCAGTTTTAGCGAGCCTCTTCTCTTTTGGCTCAAGTTTCTAAGAATCATGATCCATAAACTTTTGTATAAGCTTCAGGAAATCCAAATTGGAATGCAGCTATGGATGAAGAATATCGTTCCTTAATGACGAACGATACTTGGGATCTTGTTCCTCTTCTAAAAGGAAGAAAACTTATCAGATGTAAATGGGTCTACAGAACTAAGTATGCATCAGATGGAAGTGTTGAAAGACTTAAGGCAAGGTTAGTTGCCAAAGGTTTTTCCTAAGTTGAAGGGATTGACTACAATAAAACCTTTGCTCCTCTCGCAAAAATGAATTCCATCCTCCTTGTTCTTTCCCTTGTAGCCTTACATAACTGGGAAGTCCATCAAATGGATGTCAAGTCCGCCTTCTTACATGGTGATTTACATGAGGAAATTTACATGGAACAACCTCCTGGATATGTTCAAGATAATTCTATCCTTTTATGTCTACTTAAGAAATCCTTATATGGCCTTAAGCAAGCTCCTAGAGCTTGGTATGCCAAAATGGATAACTTTATCCTTAACACTGGTTTTTCTAGATGCCATTTTGACCCCAATGTCTATACCAAGAAAGTAGGAAACCATCTCATCATACTTGTTCTTTATGTTGATGATCTTATCCTTACTGGTAGTGACCCTAAACTTATAACCCATGTAAAATCCAGTCTTAAGCAAAATTTTGAAATGTCAGATTTAGGACATTTGCATTATTTTCTTAGTCTCCAAGTCTTGCAAACCAAAGAAGGAATGTTTCTTTCCTAGTCTAAGTATGCTTGTGACCTTCTTCGTTGCTTCCACATGGAAGATTGTAAACCAGCCCCTTCTCCTTTCCAGTCTAGAGTCAAACTTTCTGCCACGTGTACTTCCCCTGAAGTAGATGCCACCTTGTATCGTCAGCTTGTTGGTAGTATTTTATACTTGACTCATTCCCGTTCTGACCTTTCCTTTACCATTGGTCGTGTTGCCCGTTATATGCAAACTCCTCATGAAAGTCACTGGAAAGTAGCAAAAAGAATACTTCGATATATTCGAGGTACAATTCAATTTCAGATTCATTACAGTATAGGGGGGACACCTTTGTTGGTTGGTTTCACTGATTTAGATTGGGCCGACGATCCTGATGATCGAAATTCTACTGCAAGTTATGTTTTTAGTCCTGGATCTAGACCTATCACTTGGGCTTGTAAGAAACAACAAGCACTTGATCTTTCTTCAGCAGAAGCAGAATATCGAGTCGCAGTTAATGCCAGTCAGAAAGCTTTATGGCTTCAACAGATCCTTTCAGAGTTTGGATTCGAGCAGCAGCAGCCTACTCCACTTTGGTACGACAATCAAAGTGTCATCAAGCTTGCCAAAGATCCAGTTCAACATCAGTGCAACAAACACATTGAGCTACACATGCACTTCATCAGAAATCTTGTTCATGATCATGTTCTTGAAATGCTCTATTGCCCTATAGATGATCATGTTGCAGACATCTTCACCAAGTCTCTTATAGAAGCGAAGTTTTCTAAACTTCGATTTATGTTAGGAGTTCAGGAATGTGTCCTTAAGGGGGGATAGGCTCTAATGCCTCCTTCCTTCTCCTAATAGTGTCACTTTTGTAAATCCTTCAATCCTATTCCAAGTTGTTCTTAAGGGGGGATGTTAGGATATTTAGACACTTAGGAGTTAGTTAAGATCAACTTGTGTAATAGATCCGTTAGGTAAAGTGTGTTTCTTTAGTATGCATTAGTATGCAATTGGAAATATTCTAATCCAACGGTCACGATATGTTCTCTACATAGAGTGATCCGACGGTTCAACTTCTCTTAGATCATACCTACCATTGATCCGTGGCTTTACACCCGATTGGTCTATGATCTCTATTTAAAGAGCATAGAGGGTCCTTGGCTAGTTGATCGATTATGAGAAGCTCATGTAACTTTCTTTCTTTTGCATAATAAATTTCTCCAAGTAGCTATTTGGCTGGGGCCGTGGACTATTTCCCTCTCGAGAGTTTTAACCACGTGACAAACATCGGTGTGTTGACCTGTGATCTATTTGTGTGAAACGGTTTCTCAAGGTGTTCAGTATTTTGGGAGTACCCTATGTACCCGAATAGGGAGAAACAAGTCATTCATTATTGCTTGAAATGTTGTCGGAGCGTTGGATAATCCAAATGACATCACTCGAAATTCATATAAACCTTCATGGGTGCAGAAAGTTGTTTTGGGGATATCTTCTACTCAAATACGGATTTGGAAATATCCTGATTTTAAGTCTAGTTTAGAAAAATATTTTGCACCATGTAACTCATCAAGCAGTTCGTCAATAAAGGGAGTGGGGAATTTATCTTTTATGGTGACTTTGTTTAACGCTTGATAATCAATGCAAAGTCTATATGATCCATCTTTTTTCCTAACGAGTATGACTAGTGCAAAGAAAGGACTCTTACTATGTGTGATTATTCCAGCGTCTAATAGTTACTACACCAAACGTTCGATCTCTGGTTTGTTCTTGTGAGATTGTCTGTATGACTTTTTTCTAATTGGAGCTGATCCTGACATCAAGTCGATGATGTGATCCATAGAATGTGGGGGTGGGAGGCCATGAAGAGGGTTTCAGAATTGTCACTATGTTCCCCCTGGAGTTGTTCTAATTCACGTGGGTCAGTATTTTGTCTTTTATCAGTTGTTCCTTCCATAGCATGGCAGTGTAAGAAGAAGGCTTGAACTCCATTTTTTATCATCTTTTCCATTTTATTGGATGAGACAATTTGGGGAGGGGGCAGTTAATACTATAAATTTTATATTTCCTCCCATTTTCATAGAACCTTATAAATTGTTCTCATAAGTTTAATCCAACTATCCCTCGCGTTTCCAATCATTGTGCACCTAAAACAATGTCAGCCCCTCTGATTTCCATAACATACATTGGTGATCTTAGCTTGTAGTCCTTTATAGCTAGTTTTACTTTATGGAATTTACTATCGCACAGTTTCTGGTATCGATACTTGGAAGTTGGTGGTAGGGTAGATGAATATTTTTAACTGTTTTTCTACCCTAGAGTCTATGAAGTTGTGTGTACTCTCACTATCGACCAACACCGTCACCTTAGTGTTTTTTATATGGCCAAATAATTTGATGGTTTGGGGTTGAGAGATACATGTCATTGCAACCACTGATAGCGTTGGTGTGATGTTATCCTCCTCTTTTCCAGTCTCATCACTATTTGATTCTGTGTCGGAGGAAGGTGCATCTCTTGATTCTTCATCATCATCATCACATATATTGCTTTTTTCGCACAAGAATAGATTTTTATTTCTACACTTATATCTTGGACGCCAATTAGGGGCATTACACTTACGACATAGATTGTCATCATTTTTCCCATTATCTCTTAGGTGGGGTGGTATATAAACCGACGAACGTTGTGATTTTTGCTTTTCTTCAATTAATTTTGCTTTTTGATGAGCTTGTTCCACGTCTTTGATGTCTAATATATTTATCTCGCTTTGAATAATTTGTTTTATCCCACCAATGGAAATTTGCAGGAGTTGGTCTTTAGTTATATCTTGGACACGAGTGGCCAAGGCCAATAGATTGCTAAAATAATCATCCACAATTCCTTCTTGTTGTAAAAGAGTGAGTTTGTTGTAGATTTCGGCTTCTTCCATGCCTTGAAATCGTTTAAAGAAATTTTGTTGAAGGTGTCCTAGTCTCTAACTAGTCTTCCTCCCTTCATTGTTGAGTCTGACCATAAGAACCAGTCACAAACGGTTCTATCCATGTGCATTGCTGCAACATTCAACTTTTCGTCCTCGCCATAAATATTGTACATTTCAAACTATTTTTTGATTTTGTTGATCCATCGAATCTTGTCTCGATTATTATCTCCATTGAACCTTGGTAAATTGATCTTGACCTTGTGAACGACGTTGTGGGTTGGACCTGTACGTGAGTTATTGCCTCCTTTAAGTTGGTCTCTCAGTGAGAGAATTTTGAGCTTTAGGTCGCGAATGTCCTCGTCTTTTTGCTCAATATTTGCTAGTATCTTTTGAAATGGATCATCTTGCTCATGCTTTACTAGTATCTTTTGAACTAGATCATATTTTGACTTTATGGATGCATCCTTGTACTTCGTAGGGTTTATCTCCATATTTCTTGTATTCATGTTGCTAATTTTGGATTTGGGGATATGTTACTATTAAATATTTAATTACAATCATAGTTATTATTATATGCAAAAAAAACCTTTAATAGTTCTCAAAAAGATTTAATATTAAAAAATTAATAATAAATAATATTATTATTACTATTATTATTTAATATTATAAATTTTCTGGAATCAGGAAAATGAGTAGGCGAGAATGGGAGATGAGGGAGACTGGGAGAATGAGGGCGATTGGGCAGGAGTGGATACTAGGATGAGAGGAGGGAGAAACGTGTTGTGATGTGAGATGGATGGAGGATGGAACGTGAAGGGGGAGGAGTGTGAAGTTGTAGATCATAGTGCAGGAGGATGGCGTGAAGGAGGAGGGAGTGGAGTAATGACAAGTGAGCAAGTAAGGCGCGGTGGAGGGAGGAGAAGTGACGTGAACATGAGAGAGAGATAAAGGGTGGAGTGAAGTGGACCGGTGTGGAGAATGAATAACGCCAAGATGGATGTTGCTAAGCTCCAATACCAACTTAGAATGTATATTGCAAAAGATATATTTTATGTATTGAATTGATGCTTTTTGCAAGGAGTACGATGCGGCTTTATACAATTCAATGGTCACCATTAAATAATGTGACCTATCAATGTGTTCATTAATAATAAAATTACTAACTAAGTTATTAAACTATTTAGTTTTATTACAATGGAAAGATATTATATATATATATATATATATATATATATATATATATATTAAACGAGATAAATTAGGATTCCCTTGTTAATAAGGTAAGGGAAGCCACCCCCAGATGTGGGTGTGAACCATGCCGACGTGGACTTGGAGGAGGCTAACGAAGCTTTCCCTGCCCAAGTTTAACCTCATCATCCATGCCGTCACTGAGGACCTTTAATGCCATGAGAGACATGGATGCACCTTGCTACGTCGACGGGACTAAGCCGTCTTATCACAAACATATCACCATTAATCTACCTCCTGCCAGCCTTAATTCGCACCAGCACCATTCAATTTGGGAGATGTTGGCCGTTGGGCTTCACCTGCTCCTCATTGTTGCTCTGCGCACCATAGTGGCTCTCCATTTCCCTGTGCGCCATTGTTTTTATGTGTACCAAAGTCACTTTCTTCTGCTCTATGCTCCAGTATTGTTGGACATTACTCATGTTCGTCTTCCCAACACCCATCTCTGGTCTACTCTCATCTTGTTCCGCTCTCATCCATCCTCCAGCCATGCCTAAAAGACAAAGAGGCACCCCCCGTAGGGGGTGCATCCATAATGCACGGGCGGAAGGCCAAATACCTCTCTCGGCTCAAGCCAGTAACAATGGCTTTGATATGGAAATCCCAAAGGACGTGTAGCGAATTATCTTTGATTGGGAGGATGAATTGTTCGGGGCACTCAGTGTAGCTGGATGAACGATGGAACGTAGGAAGAACTACTGGGTCTTCAAAAATTTACTCACGCGCTTGGTCCTCATATTCAACCCTCTGGTTCCTCCTCCCCCATTGCCTCTTGTTCAACCCTCGCCAACTCCTCAAGCTGCTGCACCACCTGCTCCTCCACTTACTGTACCACCAGCCCCTCCTAGTTCTCATATCGCCCCAGCCACCACCACTGCTTCTCCACCCTGCTCCATCCCCCCTCCACTAGCTCTGCATGCAAATTTACGTCCAACCTGGTCATCCAGAAAAATACCACTCCGTTTCCCACTAAAAACCCACCTACAGGAACCATGGAGGAAGAGAAAAGCTCTAGTGACAAAGAAATGGTGACATCCAGTGGAATTTCAGCGACATCTTTAGATGAGCCAGCACAACTAGAATCTTCGGGCTACATTTGTCCTATCGTGGAGGAACCATGGCAGAAACCATGAACCGTGGCCGCCAGGGCTATGTGTCCATCTGTATGCATGGAGCATGGTTCAAGTTCTCTCTTGGCCATGTGTTGTTCAGCTTGAGAATATCAGGTTTTTTGTTTACTGCATAGATAATTGGACAGTTTTTTTGTTTTTCCTCCATGTACTTGGGAGGCTTATGATTATGCTTGTCTGGACGACTTGTTTTCCCTCTGGGAGGGAGGGTTTTGTGGACCTGTTTTCCCTTCCAGAGGGAAGGCCCAGTCTTATTCTGAAACTCTATATCTGCTCCACCTGAATAGGTTGGTCTGTAACCCTGTATGTACCATTATTTTCTCTTTTTTTAATAAAATAACTCTCAACTTACAAAAAAGAGGTAAGGAAAGCCATTATTTTGAAATTATGTCGATGATAATAGTATCTCATGTACTCAGTATACACACACACACACACACACACACACATATGTGTGTGTGTGTGTGTGTAGAGAGAGAGAGAGAGAGAGAGAGAGAGAGAGAGAGAGAGATGTGTGTGTGTGTGGAGAGAGAGAGAGAGAGAGAGAGAGAGAGAGAGAGTTCTAGATGATTGGTGAGTATTTTATTAGCTTATGTATTGGATGGATTACCAGCCTCAAGAGCTATATATATATATCGTATAGCTCTTGAGGCTGGTAATCTGGCCAATTACATAAGCTAATAAAATACTCACCAATCATCTAGAACTCTCTCTCTCTCTCTCTCTCTCTCTCTATATATATATATATATAGGTCTATTGGGTTACTCATATATTAGTGTATATACAGGGCCTTGAAGAGAATTTCCTCCTTTTGTGAAGCTTTCATATATTTTAATGATTTGATTGCTAGTTTGGGAAAGGAAACTTCCTAGAAGAAACACAATTCCCATCCAGATTGTTTTAATATATATTAATTAATTGATATGGTGTTGGAATGACATCTTGGCGAGATCGCAACCCCCATCCAAATTATTTTAATATGTATTAATTACTTGGTATGGTTTGTGGAAAGAGCATTTCTCCCGAAGAGAACGCATCCCTAACCTTGCAACGTTTTTTTTAATTGCCTATGTATATGTATTATAAAATGTATGATTATAAGGTATGGCATGGTTACACGCAATAGAGTGTTTGGAATAGTATGATAATTATCGTGCACGTGCGTGTGTGTAAGTATATGTTATAAAATATCGATGTATGTGTCAATACTATATGTATATACAAGGTATATAGGGTGTACCTAGAATATGTGTTATAGCATGCATATCGATATAGGTAGTTGGGATATACCATAATGCGCAATTTATTATATGCAATGATTATTAGCATATCACATATGCATTACCGTGTAAATACTATATGTGTAAGGGTGAACACATGCGACATAGTAAGCGTATAGTATATATGTATTGGAATGATATAGTATCATAAATGTCGTATAATATTCAGAATCGTATATCGTTATATATGTAGTACATGCATATTATAAGATATTTAAGATTGATGGTGTAAGAAATTGTAACCAGAGTGTCGAATCGTGTATATGGTATCATATGATATGGGTATATAGGAGTACCTATGTGTATATGTATGGCAACGTTATATGTATGGTATGGATAGGTAATTATCCTATTATAGAATATGAGGTAGGTGTAACACACTAAAGTTTATCCTAAGATTGGAAAGAATGTACTTAAATTAAAAACTAAATGACATCGAACTCATAAAATAAATGTATTATAGTGAATTTCTTTCTTGTGTTAAGAAGATTTAATCAGGACTTCAGTCATGAAGATGTTATATTCCATTGGTCATTAATAAGAAGTGTTAATCTAAGTAGAATTCCACATCTATATTTAATTGCTAAACCTTAGCATTTAAATGTTAGAATATGTAATGATGACTTATGTGGTATATTGGTAAAATATCATTTAAAGGCATAAAATAACTCTAATATTATAAAATAGAATTATCCCACACACATCATTGTAATATATCCTTTATAACCATTCTCTATATAAAGAGGTGGAAATTCTTTTATCACACATGTGTTATGGGATGTATTGTAATCCAAATCTCTTGGTATATAAGAGAGGTGAAGGAGACCCTTTTGGATATGTGTTGATTGTTGAAATATTGTAACTTCGAAGAATATTATTTATGTATCTTTTGTGGTCCCCGATGGTCCAACCGGGAGAACCACTTGTATTACATTGTACCCCGATGCTCCTAATCGGAAGAACTAATAAGAGTCATGAGGTATTCCCCTCTAATTTTAAAGGTGGGTCATCAGCACCCCAGTGTGGTTACTTGAGCCTACATGTGTAACTCGAGCCTACATGAGTTAACTTAAGCCGACATGTTAATTGAGTAAACTTTAAGTAAACGGATGAATATAAATAGAGGTGTAGTGCTCCTCATTTGAGACACACATACTCACTTGGAATAGCGCACTTATGGAGGAGAGGAGTTGCTGGAGAAGGAGGAGAATCAGGGTTTTGATCTCCTTGTTGGTTTTACCTTTTTCCCTTTTTGGGGAATCTATATTGAGGAAGCTTTTGCTGGGTTTTTCCCAGGATAAATCTGTGTTGTTCTTGTGATACTGTTTCTTTTAGTGATCCTATTTTATATGCTTTTATTATGAAAAATGAAATGATATACTGATGTCTTAGTTAAGCATATGAAAATTTAACATGGTATCAGAGCTAACCTGAATAGGGCAGATTTCACAAGTTACAGAAGCTAGGGCTTCTTATTTTTTGGTTCTCTCTCCACAATCAATCAGCAAAAGAAGGCTAGGTTGACTCTCCTTTGAAGGGTGCATCGTTCTGTCGAAGCGGAATTCGATTCCGAGTATTTTCAATTTTCGATGTGGAAATTAGGGCTTTCTACAGAAGATGAATTTTTGAGTGAGACCAGCATAGGATTTTTCTCCTCATCAAAACCGAATTTTAGAGACCTGGATCAAGATTTTTGGTTGGGTGAATCTTCGGGAAAGTCAAACCCTAGTTTGACCCCGAGCTAGAAAAACCCTAAATACTAAAACTGCTATGTTTTGGCACATTCGCTATATTACCATATTGGAGAAGGATCAGGAACTGAAAATTGCAAGGGAAAAATATAAAATCCTGATGAACATTGTGTCCAAAATTCATCCCCAGATTCGCTGTATTCCAGGAGATATGTTCTCTCCAAGTTAGGGTTCCAGCCTCTTCCAGAATTCATCCCTAAACAGGACACCTGGGGAGAATTGCAATATCTTGGGATACAGAGGTCCAAATGGAATTTCTGAAGATGTTCCAGATATGGAATGGACTATAAGTTTGGTGGTCCAATAATCAGACTCAGAAAATGAACCAGTGACACGTGGCATGCCGTACAACTTCACTGTTCTGAACAGTCCTGTAACATGTCACCTTGGGAAAAGGATCATAAATCCAAAATGGTGAAACCAAATCCGATGAAACCTGTGGTGGTGGATCAGGGACATGCGAGGTTACCTTAGTACAATAGTTCAGACATAACAGAGCATAAATTTCAGAGATATCACAGAAACAGTAACAGGAATTTCTGCAGAAGAAATTGGAAAATGAGGGCTTCCTGTTCCAGGAGCTTCCCTCCACTGTTTTCAGAAATGGAGTATATTGGATCGCTCCATTTGAAGAGATCTATCTGTCTATCCATTCAGATCTGAAAGATTCCAAGTTTTAAAATTAGGGTTTCTGTGACAAACCCTAGATCAGCCAACTCCAGAACCAGGATGGACACCTCAAATCGATAAGATCTAATCCTTTGCTATGTTCATTTGAGGTTCTCATTTCAAAGTGATCTATCACATCAGCTTGATGATAAGCTTGGTGAAGTTGACAACTTCCAAGCCTATAAGTATATGATCTCTCTGAAGAAAATGGATTGGACACCTACATGAGCATAGAGGTTCCAGTTTCAGAGGGAGATGAGGCTAGAAGCCTTTCACAAGAAGAACTTGGTCAAAGCCCAGAAGATTATTGATGATTCAGTCTCGAATCAACTTGTTCTACAAGTGTCTTCCCTAAAGACATCGATGAGGTTTGATTCCTTGACCTAGCTATTTGAAGGGAAGAACATAGATCGAAATAGGACCTTAAGAAACTAGCTGAAGAAGAAGTGAAGAATGCAGAAGTGGTGACGGCCACCTTGAATGGCCTCCCAGGATCATGGAATTCATTCATTCAAGGAATGTGTTCCAGAAGGAATTGATTACTTTCAACAGAATTTGGGAAGAAGAAGAATCTCGTCTCTGAAGATCAAGCTCTCATCTTCCAAAGAAGATCCCTCAATCAATGAAGAATATGAAGATCTCAACTCTTGAAGAACTTGTTATCCACCTCAGCATTTGGATAAGAAACGATGCTATCATGAATGACATTAGAGGAAATTTCAACTCAAAATGGGCCTTTTAAATTTTATTCAAATTCCATGTCATAATGTGTTAGCCAATGAAATTGCTTTAAATTTGAAATACCGTATAGGTCTTAAACACTTTTTTAATATAAATTTGGGGATAGGTATCATAAAAAAAACTACTTTTTTTGTTTGTATTTTTTACATATCTCCCTGTGTTTTTACTCAAATTTCGATCGGGAGAGCTCGTTCGATGCGGAATTAAATTACGCATCCAACGAGTACCCTCTCAGCATACTTTTGATGGACCCTGCTACCCCAAAAACAAGAAATACCTGAAAAAATGGAATGATGATGTCATCATTCCATTTTTTCAGGTATTTCTTGTTTTTGGGGTAGCGGGGTCCATAAAAAGTATGCTGAGTGGGTACTCATTGGATGCGGAATTTAATTCCACATCCAATG
>LPNX010922107.1:347786-370084 GCA_001517045.1 Pseudotsuga menziesii | reverse complement strand
TGTGAGATATGGATGAATGTTGTATTAACTAAATAGTTGCATGATGCATAAGAATTTGTCGTTATACATATGTTTTATGAAATATCTCTAACCTTGAAACTGGAAAATTTGAATTGTAGGAAAGGTCACGAACAACCTCCTACAAGAAAAGAAGGATGAGACTTGTTCCGAAGAACAAGTGATGACAATTCAAGATTCACTCCAATAAACATGAATCTGAAGCTCCCAGGGTCAGAGACACCATGACGGAAGAAAGAGATTCAGAGAATGGTAGATCCACCTTGAAGGATGAAGAACACCATGGGTTCAAGAGATAACTCAAGATGAATAAAAGAATGCTATAAAAGAAGCTATGATCAAAGAGTAACAGTTGATCATGGGGAATGATGTATACGATATGATGGAACAAGTGTACAAAGCAAGGTTCGTGATTCTCCCTATAAAGAATAGACTATGACATGACATACTCTATTGACCAATATATGTCAAGCATAGAACCACCTGTACAAAATGAAGAGGGAAGATGATACTCCACTTCAGGGGGAGTGACTACAGAAAATTATATCTGAGTTCGACATGGTACGACATGATGGATAGCTTTGTGATGGATCGAGACTTTACCAAGAGTAAAGTGGGTTCCAACCTTCAAGGTTGAATGCAGAAGACTAGGATATGTTGATGACCTGAGAAGACAAACTCATAGAAGACGTTGTGATACTAGAATGATGTTTGGGATATAGTACTCAAACCGGAAAGCAAGAATGTGGTATCTTCCAAATGGATTTGCAAGATAAGATATGTTGCTGATAGAAGTAAGGTAAGAGTTGTGGCTAGAAGTTTCTATTAGTAAGAGGGAATTAATTCTGAAGAGACACTTACTCCGGGTAGCAAGGTACACTTCCTTCAAAACTATCATGGTAGTTTCTTCCATGATGAAGTAAAGACAAGCCTTCCTTAATGGTATGATTGAGGAAGAGTCTTACATTGAATATTCACGAGGATTTGAAGCTGAAGACAGAAGGAATCAAGTATGCAAGTTGAAGAAGGCCCTCTATGGCCTGAAGCAAGCTCCCAGAGCTTGGTATGGAAGAATAGATAGTTTCCTAATGAGCATGGGCTTTGCCAAGAGTAAAGACGATCCTAACCTTTCCTACAAGGTTGTAGAAGATGTACCTGTCATTCTATTACTATATGTGGATGACTTATTCTTGACAGGGAATGAGAAATAGATCATGGAAAGTAAGAAGAAACTAGCAGAAGAATTTGAGATGAAAGACCTTGGGTTAATGCATTATTTCCTAGGTCTGGAAGTATGGCAAAGTTCAGAAGGAATCTTTCTCAACCAGGGAAAGTATGTGGTAGATATATTGAAGAGACTCAAATGCAAAGTCATGGCCACACCCATGTACTCCAACTTGAAGCTGTTAGCTGATGAATCATTAGAGTTAGTGGATGTGACTCACTACAGACAGATCATTGGGTCATTGATGTACTTAACAAATACCAGACCAGAAATTTGTTTTGCTATGAACACCTTAAGTCAATATCTTGTTCAACCAAGACGGGTTCACCTAGTAGCTGCAAAACATATCTGAAAGAGACTATAGACTTTGGTCTATACTATGATGGTAGCCATGAGTATAGATTGTATGGCTACATAGATGCAGATTGGGCTGGAAGTATCTCAGATAGGAAAATCAAATCAGGTATATGATTTGAGGTCTGCTATGAGTTCATGGTTTAGCAGGAAACAGTCCAGTGTTTCTCTTAGCACCGTTGAAGCAGAATACATAGCAGATTTCTCTACTATGTTTTGAATCCATATGGCTTCAGAAGCCGATATCAGGTCTCTTTGACCTGAAGATGGATACAACAATGATTCTATGTGATAACCACAGTTGTGATGACAAAGAACCCTGTGTTCCACATAACACGTAGAAATCCGGCATTTCTACATACAAGATAAGATGAAGATAATGATACTGTAGATGCAGATGATGATCATTTAGTATACTGAAGATATAGATGATGATGCTTTTAGTATTCACATACTAGAGATACAGATGGTGATAGATTAGTATTCAGATATTGAAGATGTAGATGATGATGGTTTGGATGATGATGTACTGACGAAGCCTCTACCTCGAGTAGAGTTCGAACACTTTCGAGACAAGCTTGGTGTTGTTCGGACAGACCTTCCTTGAAAGGGGGAGTAGTGATGTTGCAGTGGGATTGTATCATCCCTGGGCATTTTCCCTAAAGTAATACAGAGACCTCGGTCCTCGAGAATGAAGATGGATTGTATCATCCCAGGACATCTGTCCATAATAGATCCGGTGACCTCGGTCATCGAGAACGTGATGGGATTGTATCATCCTTGGGCACCTTCCCTAAAGTGATCCAGAGACCTCGGTCTTCGAGAATGAAGAGGGATTGTATCATCCCAGGACATCTGTCCATAATAGATCCGGTGACCTCGGTCATCGAGAACGTGATGGGATTGCATCATCCTTGGACTCAAGTCCTAAAGTGATAGGGAGTTATTATCCCGTAATTGTATCCGGTGACTTCGGTCGTCGAGAATGTGGTAGGATTGCATCATCCTTGGACTCAAGTCCTAAAGTGATAGGGAGTTATTATCCCGTAATTGTATCCGGTGACTTCGGTCGTCGAGAATGTGGTAGGATTGCATCATCCTTGGAATTAGTCCTAAAGTGATAGGGACTGATTCTCCCGTAATCAATCTGGTAACTTCGGTTGTCGAGAATGTGGTGGGATTGTATCATCCCTGGACTTTAAGTCCAAAAGTGATCCAAAGACTTTCTGTCTTTGAGTTGTGGATTGCAGGTTGTTGCTGCTGATGATGATGTCGTACTGATCGAAAGATCAGAGTATGATGATGATGACGTACTGATCGAAAGATCAGAGTATGATGATGATGACATACTGATCTAAAAAGATCAGAGTATGATGATGACGCACTATGACTATGATGTTTCTGATCAAAAGATCAAAGTATGATGATGATGTTTCTGATCGAAAGATCAGAGTATGATGATGATGACGTACTGATCGAAAGATCAGAGTATGATGATGATGACATACTGATCTAAAAAGATCAGAGTATGATGATGACGCACTATGACTATGATGTTTCTGATCAAAAGATCAAAGTATGATGATGATGTTTCTGATCGAAAGATCAGAGTATGTTGATGATGTTTCTGATCGAAAGATCAGAGTATGATGATGATGTTTCTATGTTGATGATGTTTCTGATCGAAAGATCAGAGTATGATGATGATGTTTCTGATCGAAAGATCAGAATGTGATGATGATTATGATCGACAGATCAGAATATGATGATGATGATGTTGCTACTGATTGAGAGGTCAAAGTACTGAAGATGTTGCTGCTGATCGAAAGGTCAAAATGCTGAAGATGTTGTTGCTGATCGAAAAATCAAAGTGCTGAAGATGTTGCAGATCGAAAGTTCAAAATGCTGAAGATGTTGTTGCTAATCGAAAGGTCCAAGTGCTGAAGATGTCGTTGCTGATTGAAAGGTCAAAACGCTGAAGATGTTGTTGCTGATCGAACAGTCAAAGTGCTGAAGATGTTGCTGATCGAAAGGTCCAAGTGCTGAAGATGTCGCTGCAAATTGAAAGATCAAAATGCTGAAGATGTTGTTGATGATGAAGACTGAAGATTGAAGATGAAGACTACATGATGTTGAAAAGCTTCCAATGATTTATAGATGTGTTACCCTGCTGATGTTGATGATGTCCGCTATCTCTACTCTTGTTGTTGTTGATGTAGAATACCCTTCTCATTAAGGGGGAGTGTTGAAATATTGTAACTTCGAAGAATATTCTTTATGTATCTTTTGTGGTCCCCGATGGTCCAACCGGGAGAACCACTTGTATTACATTGTACCCCGATGCTCCTAATTGGAAGAACTAATAAGAGTCATGAGGTAGTCCCCTCTAATTGTAAAGGTGGGTCATCAGAACCCCAGTGTGGTTACTTGATCCTAAATGTGTAACTCGAGCCTACATGAGTTAACTTAAGCCGACATGTTAATTGAGTAAACTTTAAGTAAACAGATGAATATAAATAGAGGTGTAGTTCTCCTCATTTGAGACACACACGCTCACTTGGAATAGCGCACTTATGGAGGAGAGGAGTTGCTGGAGAAGGAGGAGAATCAGGTTTTTGATCTCCTTGTTGGTTTTACCTTTTCCCCTTTTTGGGGCATCTATATTGAGGAAGCTTTTGCTGGGTTTTTCCCTTTAGGGTTTTCCCAGGATAAATCTGTGTTGTTCTTGTGATACTGTTTCTTTCAGTGATCCTATTTTATATGCTTTTATTATGAAAAATGAAATGATATACTGATGTCTTAGTTAAGCATATGAAAATTTAACATTGATTCTAGTTCATCACACATCACATGTTATGTATGTCATTTGTACACGCATGATTGGGTGATGGAGCTTGATGTGACGCATATGTGGGGATGCATGTAATCTTGGAGATCTATTTTCAGAATAATGGAAGATGCAACCCTTCCTGAAGACGTAGCCCATATTGGGTGAACCACGTATATCGATGTTCTCTTATTGTTCTCTTTTCTCCAATTTTACTTCATGGTTTATGTTGCTTGGTATATAGAAGGATAGATTAGTAATTCTCTCCATTCTTTATATTGTGTTCTGGTATTATTTCATATATTCACAATATTCTAACATGGTATCAAAGCAGGTTTCTATGCTCTACCTTCTTCGGTAATTTTTTATTTATTTATTTTTATTTTCAAGCAACATATGTTCATGATTTTACTTGAGCTTTTCAATTTTTGTGGTTTTGTGACCCGATCTATAATACATATGTGGTATTTTTTTAGATATGGGCTTTATTCTACATATTTAATCTTATTCTTTCAAACCCTAACCTTTGTGGAGAAGTGTTTAATGTAAAATTGGGCGACGGCTTTCAGATCTTTTTTTAACACTTTCTGTGTAGTTTTCTAAGAAATAACTTTGCAGATCTAAGTTCCTCTTTCACGTCCCCTCCCCTCTACTCACCAAGAGAGAGAGGACGCGACTCAACTGTTGTTGCTCTATCCAACCGGGGATCTAGCCCCATGAACATAAACAATAATGCATTGAAATAAAGCATACATGTACTGATGCATAATACATGAATATACAATGGAAGCAAACCTCATTCAACACATTCATATGTTCATAATAATTCTTAAACAAATATAGTTGCAGAAATTAAATACACAGAGAATACTTATCTTGAAAATAAGTTGTCCCACAACTAGCTATGTTGTTGCAACATTCCACCCAACCATAGGCTAGTGTGCTCATCAAAATCTCAGCACCATTTCCACCCCCGAGTTGGGCATGATTTACAGAAGGAACTAGGGAACAACAGGCTTACACATAGCCAAAACATATCAAAACTCAACCAAACCAATCTACAGTTGGGTTTATCAAGTTGCTAAGGCCGTGGAAAGGGAGAATTGATAAGCCAGTGAGCTCAACCACAGAGCTATGGACACCTACACAATATCTATATAGCTTGGAATTCCACAATACCTACACACCCAACACAAGGAAGTATCCCCTTCACCGCTACACAGTCCCTCAGGCCATACCTTCCCTTCTAGTGCTCTTGAGGGTGTGCATAGAAGATTTGTCAGCCCCTCTTGATCTGTCTGTGAGGTTCATCAGACAATTCTAGGCCTCTTGCACTCCTAAGTATTTCAAACCAAAACAAGGGTGCACATAACAACAAAATGCAAATGTTGGGTTTGTAGAAAAACGATTTGGCAACCAAAACAAAATTACACATGGGGAAAATAAACCCCCAGGAGAGAAATTTGATTTTAGCTATGTTATTGGGCATTATAGGGGAAAAAACGACCTCCCTAAACCCACAAATTTTGAAATCCCTCTTCCCATCCACTGAGCAACACAAAAATGGATTTTTGGGTATGGAAAAATGAGGAAATTGCAGAAAAACAGGATGAGAATACCCCATATATCTCTAGCTGCGCGAGGAAGATAAACTCATGGGTGAATAATGGAATGGGAAGCCATTTTTTGGATTTTTCTTACCCCATAAGTCAAAATTAGATTTCCCAAAACTAATGGCTTGCCCCAATATGAAATTGACTGCCATACTCTTCCATTCCCAATGCATTAACTACCTCAACCAACTTCTGGAAGAAATAAATGATTGGGCACATAAGACAAAAAAGGTAGTTGACATCTTTATGGGTTCTCCCATTGACATTTGGCTCAACACTATTGGCTCAATAGTTTGAATAATTCCCCCCCTATTCCTTATGAAATCATGCCCCCGCCTCTTTGTTGCATTGACATAGCTAGTTGTGGGTATTTTTTTATTAAATTGCATATTTACATGATGTCTCCTTTTTGTATTGTTCCTGGCTAGCATGAACCATAGGTATCGATTTTAATTGCTGATACATAAAACACTAAATCCCTGGTACGGCCTTGGCCTTTAGCTCCTCACCATGATTTAATAATGATATTTACATTTTATACAATTTTAATGCAATAGGGGTCAAAATAGGGATATTACATCCTCTCGCAAAAATACTCAATTTCAAAAGAAATAATTTTTTGATTTCGTGTTCGAAAAGCAAAGATATCGCTGATATAAAATTAGTTATTTTTCAAAAATTTCCATACGTACAGAAATATTGCAAAGTGAATACCTTTTGATTGAGTGCCCAGATTTTTGTTATGTTTACACTTGTGCATGCAGAATTACTTCTCTAGTTCTGAAAACATGTTATATTAAAAGTTTTGGGAAATAGTGACCAAGTTATGGTCATTTTAAATTTTCCATTTTTTCTACTTTCGGTTTTTCTGCTACAGAGTGACAGATCCGTCTTTTAGTAGCTGTTGGGCTTCGATTTTGGTGAGAAAAATCATCTTTTATTCATCTCTTATCTTGAAATTCTTTTCATGGGCTTCTTGATCTCTTTGAATTAGGGTTTCTGTTCTTATTCATCATGTTTATAAAGGTTGTCACTATCCTTGTTTATGTCTATAACCTTCTTTGTGTGGAAAATGTTTTGACATTTTCAGGGGTGTGGATCTCTAGTATGGTAATGGTGACATCAAGAATTAAACATATGCTTAGGACTTAGTTGTTTATTGGCTATATGTTCATATCTATAAGCGATATCATTGTTTCATTTGATCAATTTTTTTTCTCAATATTCTAACATGGTCTCACTCTTCTAATAATGATAATTATGATTCTATATGTGTTATCTTGTGATCATTATTTTCTTTATTTATATGTTCTTGCTAAGCTTTGTGTAAAATCAATTTCATAGTTTTTATAAACATTCTCTTTATGATCATTATATGCTCTAGCTAATTGATTTCTTGAGTAAAATCAATTTTTTGAATCTATGTGATATCACGGGTTGATCATAATTTGCCATATGTTGATCATGTTAAACATTTTGATCTATTTTCATATATATCATGTCATGTTTATTTCGATCATTTTTTACTCAATGCTTATATGGCTTTGAACAATCTTATAATCTTGAAATCTTTGTCATGAGCACCTTGTTCTTGTTGCATTGATATTTATATTCTAATGATTGTAGAGGTTGTCTTGTTCGTACCTGTCTCTAACGTTCCTATATGGAAGCATTGACATGTGTTTTTTTTATCTAATGTTCCTATATGGAAGCATTGACATTTTTATGGCATTCATCTCTTGCATATTAACATGGTGTTAACAAGAAATGAACTTGTTCTTAAGATTAGTTGCTTGATGATTATATGTTTTCATATATTTAAGTGATATCTTGGCTCATTATTCTATATTGGTATCTATTATGCTCACTCATCTTTATGCTCCTCTATTTATTATATCACATCATGTATTTTTTCTTGATAATCTTTTATTCAAAATTTATATGGTCTTGCATAGAAGCGATTCCTATAATTTATATGTTCTTAAGCAATGTCGTTTTATCATCTCTTATGATTTTTGGCCTTGTCATGTTTATTATATGCTTTACTCTTGGAAGTTCTTTTGTGCATATTAGCTATCTATGTTGTGGGATAGTTTTCTTCTGCTATTCCTTTCTTGTTTAAGAATATGATGGTTGCAAATATCTATTTTTTCAGCATTGTTTATCTTTTCAACTTATCCTTGACTGCAACAAAGATGGTTGATGTTAAGAAGGAATGTAATGTTGAATTTTATAATATTATATCACAATATTCTGGTTATGTTGTATGATGGACATCCATATTCTACTGTCCATGCATCTTTCATCTGTGTTGTGAAGCCTGTATACTTGGCTCATGTTTCGATGGAAAGACCATTTAGGTCTTGTATTCGCAATGTAATATTCAGTAAGCTCTCTGAAGACTGTTTCAATGTATGGATCCAGGGTTCGTGTCTTGATCATACGATCTATTGTAGAGTTCTTTCAGCTATTAGTTGAGTTACAGGTTGCGATGATTTTGCATCCACATGTTCTATTGTATTGGCCATACTGATGCAGGAGCATCCAGATCGAAGTTCATTGACTGATGACCCAGCTTAGCATCTAGCTCAAAGTTCATTTACTAATAAGTCATCTTTCCTTGTAATCAAGTTCTAGATGGATGGGGTTCGATGACAAGTAAATCGAATTAGTTTTAAATTTGTAATAAGTAGCAATTTTGCCTTTGTTCTCCTTGATCCTTGTGTGGATTTCTCAAGGATTGATCTTTGTCGATAGGGTTTTCTTTTATTAGGCTCTTAGGTCCAACTTAGTCGGATCTGACAGGTTTTATGAGTGTTATAAATTAATTTGAGTGTAATAGATCTGGCAGAGAACAAGAGAAAGGAGAGAAGAAGAGAGATAGGAGGGAGTGCGCACAGAAGGAGTGAATAAGTTGAATTCTTTGTATTTGAAATTCTGATCAAGTTGAATAAAGAACAGAGGATTACATTCCGTGTGTGTTTTGATGGATTCCTAGTTTTATATAAATATGTAGAGATATGAATTCATCCCGCGTTCACTCCATATAATTCTGTGTATAAATTATTTAGTTTCTGAATTGCAGAAAAATTGATCCTTTCAGTAATCAATTTGGTGAGCTATGAAGAAAGATCTCAGAGAATGTCGAATGACGAAGAAAGATCGTGATGGAAATCAATGATTACAATCGGTTCCGCATTTGGAGACAGATCAACGGGAGAGAACTAATCCGCAAGAATCGACGATGCAGAAGACTTCGAAATTATAGAAATCAGGAAACATGGAAATTGTGGGAACTCAATTTCTATAAGTCAAGTTCTACAACTTGCATGCGGGATAGACCGTTGCGGCCGCAATTAAGTTGCAGAAGTTCAATCTAAAAAATTTGTAAAGCCGCATCCCGCAATTCGTAGTGTTGCAGAAAAGTATTTGCAAGAAAAGGAGTTGTAGAAAAGGAGTTGTGGAACGATGAAATCACAGAGAACCTGAGTTAAAGGTTGGAAAGAAGATTTCAATCAGGAATTCAGCCTGTAAATTGAAGTCTTGGATCTAGTTGGTCTTTGAGGCCATCAGTTTTGGTATCATAGCAGGACAAAGATTCTACGTAGTGGCTCAGTTGATCAGTTGAGTCTGTGAAGAAATATGTCATCAAGAAGGGGACACATACATGGAGTTCCTGTAGGATGTGGTCAAGGAAGACAACCTGCAGAAACAGAAATGGAAAGAAACATGAGAATGATGGAAAAAATGTTAGAATCTATGGAAAAAAAGAAAAATTAAAACAATTTAGATGACAATGATGAAGAAGCCGAATCTGAATCCTCTGAAGAAGAAGAAGAATATCCTGATAAAGTTAAAATCCTGAAGATGTTGACGAAAACTAGTGGCAGACTAAGAATAGAAGTACCTACATATTCAGGTAACTTAGATGTTGAAGAACTTATGTATTGGATTAATGATCTGATTAAATACTTTGATTTTGAAGAGATAGAAGACAAGAAGAAAGTAAGATATGCAGCTAGCAGGTTGAAGGGACATGTAGCTATCTGATGTGATGAGATCCAGATCCATCGAGAAAGAAGAGGTAAGAAAAAAATTAACTCTTTGGATAAGATGTTGTATAAGATTAAAAGTCAATTTATGCCTAAGGACTATTAGTTAAATCTTCTTAGACAATTACAGAACCTTAGACAAAAGGCTATGACAGTAAAAGAATATACATAAGATTTTTTTAGACTGAATATTAGATTTGGACACACAGAGGGAGCTCTAGAAAGAGTAGCTAGGTATATCAATGGGTTGAGATATTATATACATGATGAAATTAGTCTATTAAGTTTGAAAAGTGTAGAAGACGCATATCAGGTATCTTTAAAGATAGAATAGAAATTGCTAAGAAAGCAAAACCAGAGGAATAGAGGAAAGAACATGGTAAGAGACAGAGGTGTTCCAAACAGAGGAGGTAGAACTTCTAAACATGAAGCTGAAAGTTCTAGTAGTAGCAGTTAATCATTCTAGAGAGGAGGATTCAAAGGAGGTAGAGGAAGAGGTATAAATAGAGAAGTAAGATGTTATACTTGTGGAGATATTGAACATATGTCTTGGGATTGTCCAAGAAATAAATCTATAGGTCAGAGAAATGTGAATGTTACAGAGGCTTGGGAAGAATTAAAAGAAGAAATAGAGGTGAATAATCCACCAGAGGATGGAGAGGCTCTTATGTTGAAGAGAGTCTTAGTGAAGAAAGATAAATAGGTACATGAACCAGTTCAAAGGAAAAGTCTGTTCAGAACAAGGTGTAAGTCACAATGTAAGTTTTTTAAAATTGTTATTGATAGTGGTAGTACCGATAATTTGGTTTCCACAGAGATGGTAGAGAAGCTGGGATTGAAGAGGATGAAGCATCCCACTCCTTACAAATTGTCATGGTTACAGAAAGGACATCAGCTCTTGGTGAATGAGTAGTGCAATGTGGAGTTCCATATTGGTACTTACAAGGATGAAATATTGTGTGACATAATGCCTATGGATGTGTGCCATATACTCTTAGGGAGGCTATGGTAGTATGACAAGAAAGTTTTTCATGATGGGAGGAAGAATACTTATTCTCTGGAGAAAGATGGGAAGAGACATACCTTGTCACCCTTGGAAGATGAAGCAACTCAAGGAATTCTAGGATCAAGCATTCTGTTGATGTCTGGAAAAGAACTGTTACAGGAAGTTCATAAAGAAAAGGATCTACATTTTGCTCTTATTGGTAAGACAAAGGTAATTTTAACTTCTACAAATTTAGATGATTTTCCAGATGAAGTTAAAACTTTTCTTGATGAGTATGCTGACATTATTGTGAATGAATTTCCAAATGAATTACCTCTTGTAAGAAGTATTAGTCATCACATTGACTCAATATCTAGTGCAAGTTTACCTAACAAAGCAGCATACAGATTAACCCCTCTAGAAAATGAAGAAATCAAACAACAAGTACAAGAGCTATTGGAGAAGGGATTGGTGAAAGAGAGCTTGAGTCCTTGTGTCGTACCCACTGTGCTAATTCCAAAGAAAGATGGTGGATGGAGAATGTGTATTGACTCTAGGGCAATCAACAAGATCACTATCAGGTATAGATTTCCCTTACCCGAAATTGATGATCTGATGGACTGTTTAAGTGGTTCAAAATATTTTTCCAAAATAGATTTGAAAAGTGGATATCATCATATTAGAATAAGGGAAGTGAATGAATGGAAAACAATATTTAAAAATAATGATGGTATATACGAGTGGTTAGTGATTCCGTTTGGGCTTACAAATGCATCCAGTACTTTCATGAGATTTATGAATGAGGTTCTGAAAGAATTTACTGGAAAATTTGTTATAGTATATCTAGATGGCATCCCGATTTTTAGTCAGATTAGAGAAGAGCATTTAAGGCACCTTAAGTTGGCATTGAGGACTGTGCAGAAGGAGAAGCTGCTGATAAATTTGAAGAAGTGTAGCTTCGTGAAAAAAGAATTGGTCTACTTGGGGTTCATGGTTTTAGAAGAAGGACTGAAAATCATATTCTGATAAAGTGCAAGTAATTTTAAATTGGCCAGTTCCAAGGAACGCTTATGAGGTAAGAAGTTTTCATGGACTTGATAGTTTCTATAGGAAGTTCATGAAGAATTTTAGTCAGATTTGTGCACCTTTAATAGATACTTTCAGAGGAAGTAAATAACCTTTCCAATGGACCGAAGCAAATGATAGAAATTTTAAGTTATTGAAGAAGAAAATAATTGAGAAGATTATTTTGGCTTTGCCTAGTTTTGATAAAGTGTTTTAAGTGGAGACAGATGCCAGTGGAGCAGCAATGGGAGAGTTTAAAGTCAAGAACAAAGGCCAGTGGCATATTTCAGTGAAAAATTGAATGAAGCTAAAAAAAAGTACTCTTTGTATGATAAAAAATTATATGCTGTTGTGAAAGCTCTCAAAAAGTGGAGACATTATTTAATGCCTAGGGAATTTGTTTTGTATTCTGACAATCATGCTTTGCATTTCATCAACAACCAGCCTAAATTAAATCACAGGCATGCTAAATGGGTAGAATTTTTGCATAACTTTACCTTCGTTATCAAACGTACAAGTGGTAAGTCTAATAAAGTTGTTGATGCTTTCAGCGGGATAAGTTTGGTAATGTAGGAAGTTAAGATCAGTATTTTGGGATTTGAAAATTTGATTGCTATGTATAAAGAGGATGTACATTTCAAGGATATTTATGCTACATGTGAAAATCCAGTTACCCGTAACATAATTGAATGGTTATATTATATGATGCAAGAAGGATTGTTGTTCAAAGACAATAGGTTGTGTATTCCAAGATGTTCAATGAGGGAAAATTTAATGCAAGAAAAACATAGTGGGGGTCTCTTAGGACATTTTGGGTAAGACAAGACTTTTGCCCTGGTGAGTAATTTTTATTTTTAGCCAAAGATGCAGCATGATGTGAAGGAATTTGTTGAAGGATGTAGAGTTTGTCAACATGAAAAAGGGAGAAGTCAGAACACAGGATTGTATCAACCATTA
This sequence comes from Pseudotsuga menziesii, assembly GCA_001517045.1. NCBI lineage: Eukaryota > Viridiplantae > Streptophyta > Pinopsida > Pinales > Pinaceae > Pseudotsuga > Pseudotsuga menziesii. The sequence continues at coordinate 356,988 of LPNX010922107.1, read as the reverse complement.
CCTATTCTAGCTATTCCTTGGGATCCAATAAGCGTGGATTTTTTTTAGGTTTACCTGGAACTTAGAGAGGTCATGATTCAATTTATGTTGTAGTAGATAGATTTTCCAAAATGGCTCATTTCATTTCATTCAAAAAGACTAATGATGCAACAAACACTGTTAATCTATTCTTTTCAGAAATTGTAAAGTTGCATGGTTTTCCTTTGAGTATTGTGTCTGACAGAGATACAAAATTTGTTGGTCATTTTTGGAGAAATCTATTGAAGAAATTGGGGACTAATATCAGTTTTAGTTCTGCTTATCACCCTCAGACTGAAGTGGTAAATAGGAGCTTGGAAAATATACTGATAAGTCTGGTGTATGAACATCCAAAACAGTGTGACTTAGCTTTATCTAAGGTTGAGTTCACATACAATGATTCACCCAATAGAAGTATAGGTATGATTCCTTTTCAAATTTTCTATGGGATGCATCCAAGAGGTGTATATGAACTTAGATATTTTGGAAAACGGGAAAGGAGAAGTGCAAAGGGTGAATACTTTGCAGTTAGTATGCATGAGCTGCAAGAAAACATCAAGAAGAGATTACACGAAAGTGTAGAGAAGTATAAACAGAGAGCATACCTAAAGAGGAGAGAAGTGAATTTTCATATTGGAGATTTAGTAATGGCCTATGTTAAAAAGGGAAGGTTCCTTAAAGTAAATTATAACAAGTTGAAGCTTAAAAATATTGGACCTTGTAAAGTTTTAAGGAAGTTTTCTGCAAATTCTTATGAAATTGAACTTCCTTCTGACCTTTAGATTTCACCAATTTTTAATGTTTCAGATTTGTATCTTTTAGAGATGTAGGTATCCAACCAGATGGTGTAACTTTAAGTAGAGATGATCCATCTATACATTACAAAGGACAAATTCCACAAAAAGAACAACCTCAGATTGAATCCATCCTTGACAAAATAATCTTAAGGAAGATCATGAACAAAACCTTCTTTCAATACATGGTCAAATGGAGAAATCATCCTACTGAAGATGCATCATGGATGATAGAGAAAGAAATTTCCAAGTACAATGTACTGCTGTTACGGAGAGAAATTCCTATGGCTTGGGGTGCCAAAACAGATAGCTTTGACTCCAGAAATCAATCTTTCCCAATATGCAATAGAAATAAAATTTCTAACACTAAAGGATCAGACCTCGTACCTTATTCCGGATGATTGAAGTAGATCCCCATTGAGCTTCCCAATCTTCAGCTTGAATTGATATAATACTTCCTCAACAACAAGTAAACAATACAAGCATACTATATATCATGGTGTTAGATATATTCTAGCATATGTAATCAATAATGTAAAAGCATTTGACATAATCCCATGGATAAAATATTCATTCAAATACACATCATTGGACAGGAAAAGATATTTCTATTAATATAAATCAGAGATTACAAGATAGATACAACCTCTGACGGCACGTCTGCGAATCGGAGAAACTGAATCCCCCACTTGGGCCTCCACCACCTCAATCCTCCATCTCATGATAGCAAGCTCACTAGCAAAAGGCAAGCTTGGGAAGAACACAACAGTGCTCCAAGGGACAAAGGGATGCAGAATCAAGTACAAATTTCGTCAACAATGGACTATAGTTTTGTTGCTCTCAATCTCTCTATATGCCTTCAATGTACCAAGGGGTTCCTTATATAGCTTCAGAAAGGATAATGAAGGGTCGAATCCAAGTGATCTCAAGGCATATAGAAGGCCAGGAGTCGAATGAGTCGGATCCATGTCAAGGAAAACTCCAAAAGGATTTGGATTATGCACACATCCCGATGTACGCGGTTATAGGGGTCAAACCCGCGTATGTACACGGTTATCGGGTAAAAATCCACGTATATCATTTTTCATATAGTTTTAGGGATGATCAAGGAAACATAAAAGGATAAAAGATGGTCCATGGGGTCTAAAGAGTCTACAGTGGGACAGGGGAAGGCCATACAAAGTGTGATTCACCTAGAGTGGTGAAATCCGCTATAACAGATGCCCCCTAATGTGTGAGGTCAGAGGGGTCATAGGATGGCCGAAATACATTATAATTCCATCCCAGAAGTGGAGTGATGAAGGATCCCAAATGGAAGACCAACCACCCAATCAGCATAGTACAATAATAAAACTCTGCATATAACTGCAAGTACATATAGCAGTCCCGGATACATAAGAGTACAATGGCCATGAATAGGCATGATACATGATGTCACATATGTGGTCATAGACACGTACAATATACATAGATCAGAATCTCCATGATGAAGATATACAAAGGACCATGATCTCCAAAATGGCTGAAGATATATAATAGATCAAGATCTCCATAGTGGCTGGAAATATCTGTCATATACTGGTATCAAGTCACGAGAGCTGAAATCTCATGAACACTGGCATGATCAAGGGGGTAGCGTATAAGAGTTGCCACCAATATGGAAAGTCTTCTACACAAACCGCTATGAGTACATGTCCTACTATGCGAATAGAGGTGTTGAGGTCGAACATAGTAGTCCATCGTCTGATTACCGGTCATTGATGTATACCATTAACAGACGCGAGATTACCCATTGATAATGAAAATGGGAATCAAGGTACTAGAGTGCAAACTAACAAGTGTGAATGGATGTATTGAGGTCGAACAATTGAGAGAATCCATCGATCAGAAGACATTGATGTATTCCCAAGAAACCGTTGATGGAGAGAGAACCTGCCACTGATGACTGCAAGTATCAAGGCACTCAAAAGGACTCTAGATTCCAATCCCAGAATAAATGATCTGAAGTCGATGGGATGAAATCCGCTGGAAGGAGGGAATTAAGGCATCCCCCATCATCCAACACGAGGTACTCAGCAAAGTGTCTAATGTGGAAGGACTCGATCATAAGGTGCACGAACCAGTAACTGTACTGGGAATGGCCGACATGCAAAGTCAAGATAACAGAGGAATGGATGACACAGGTTTCAACTTCCTTTGAACAAAAGCATAACGGCGTATGATGAATGAATGAAGGTAGCATAGACTTGATATACAAACTGGGACATCTCTGTGACACAGGAGGCATCAACAGAGGCTCCATAGGGACTGGAAGCTTATCCAGTTGGTGGAGATAAACTCAGATAAACAAGTACAACTCCTAAAGTCAAACTATAACCCAACCAATGGATGTGATATACAGTGCTCTGTTCGAAGGCGACACGACTCGACAGCTGCCAAAGATAACATCTTTCCTTGTCCGGATTTTTGGTTTTTAATTTTTTTTTTTGGACTTTTTCAGTTATTTGGAAAGCTTGAAAAAAGAATAAACTAGCTTTATAGTTACACATTAGGAGGAGATGAGTGTCATTAGGGAAAACAAACTAGTTCCAAGCAGTCGAACATACCTATGCTCAATGCAAGGATACATGTGTAGGATATCGACACTCGGGGGAAAATCCCCTCCCGGTAAAAAGGGAAATCAAGCTGTGAAGGATATAAAAAATGGCTCTGCATGGCTAGACATGAGACAAGCTTGGGCTATATGGCTGAAACGCAATGTCAGGGGAGCCGGCATAAAGCTCAATGAGGCAGGCAAAGCTCATGATAATGCATTCACAACTTGACATGAGGGAGTCCCAGGGAAAAGGCCAGTATAAAGTTCAAGAGGAGTATGAAGCTCTTGCCCAAGGACATGGTGGGACTAAAATGGACTCCCAGACCTAAGAGAGGACTCACAGCATGGGTACCAAATGCAAAAGGGAGCTAACTAGGGCACCCATGTAAAGGAAAGCTCTACCATTCACATAGTACCACTTCTAACAGCAGCATGAAGGTTTCGTGATACCATCGAATGGGTTCGTACCTAAGGTTCAGATGGAATGGTCATAAGGCAATGCATAAGTGCAAGCGGATGTGAAATCCTAACCTATATGCCAGTTCAAACATAATACCTATGACAGGAACGAATGGGTCGAAACCTCGGAGAGAGTGTACAAAACTGGACCCTACATGGTAACCATATTAGTCCAAAACAACCCAAAATTGTCAATAAAGAATCCAAACTATAGGATATAGGGAGGAATGATCATGAAAACTGCACCCAAAGGAAACAATACGGTGAACGATAGGACATAAAAAGAAACATAGGTGTAGACCCAACGTTCACGCATCCACTACCACCCCCATGAGGGTGACCACTGGTGTAAAGGACTGAGCGAAAAAAAATAGAAATCCTCCACAAATGGAGTAGAGGATGGAATATGGCCATTCCCAAATCTATGAGCACGGTAAGGGGCTGTGCTGCCCCCAAGTCTGACACCAGGGTCCGTACTAGGACCAAGACGGGTGATAGGATACCAGGCATGCCGAAAATAAAAGGACTTGAACTCAAGAGAGCATAAATATACTCAAGTAACCACGATCCCAAAGGCCAACTAGCACACAAAGAGCACACTCCTAAGAAAATCTACAGCCAAAATACAAGCAAACCAAGGGAAGGATATGTGAGCTCCCGAATGTAGTAGGTATGTCTCGCCTAGGAGAGGCTCGAAACTCCCATACACTACAAGCGGAGGTACGTAACCAATTATAATGGCCCTCAGCTTCAACGCGTAAAGCGACTGTGCTGTTCGACCCCAACCTGGCCGGGACACCTGCAGATTAACCTCTACAACTACCCCCTCGATATCCTAGGTAAGGTCACTAAGGTCACCTCAATATAATCAAAGCTCAGGCGGATAGTTGCAGGCGGGATTGACTATATGGGAAGGGTAGCAAAGCTCGAAACTCTCAAAAGAGCCCCCAGATACGAATACAATCCTGGAAATATCTCCGGTGCTACTCATTTATGACTAGGGGTCATCCCAGTCGATAACCTCTCACACTGCCTCGTGCTTAACTCCCGTTTGAGAGGAGGATCCTTAGAACACTGGTTATACCAAGGATTTCACACACTCACCTAGACAGACACCTAGATGTTGTCGTTTAGTGATCTTGGAGAATTGAATTACAATGAATTATTCCAAGATCCTAAAACCTAAGCTTGTTGGTGCACCCTAGAAAACAAAAGAGTGTAATTCATTTTAATTAGTGTTGATTTTAGTTGGATGTAATTACTCAAAGGGAAATGGCCGTGCAACTAATGAAATTATGACTCAGCAGTGAAGTAAATATGCACACCATAACAAACAATGCTAAGTGCAATCTTTGTCAAATGAAAAATAAGGTATGCCACTACATGAGATGCATAAATATATATTCCTTTCCAAATGCCAATGCAATCCTTCCTATATGAAAGCCTAAACACAACTCTCATCCAAGAAATCCAATGCAAGTACCTCCTCAAATCCATATCTAAGATGCAACTAAGAGTGCAACTACTTTGTATTTTTCAATATAAAAGAATGAAAAATGCAATAAAAGTCATCTAAAACTCTCAGTCTCTGCAGCAAGTTTAAAAGACAAGCTCAGCAAGACGGCAAGACAAAAAGAGTAATGCACTAATGGCAAAACAAAAAGGAAAAATGACTAAAACTACTTTCAAAGAAAAGTCAATGAAAAAGCGGTCTCTGGTCACCAAAGAAGCATCCAACAGACAACATCAGACCCAAGGAAGACCCAACCACACTCACAACCCACCCAGCAACTTCCCATAACATCAAACTCACCAAAAGGGAGGATGTACATGACTGTTTAAAGAACAACTGCGTATATACGCGACTTTTGGCCAAAAATCCGCGTGGATGAGCATATGTACGCGAATTTTGGCCAAAAAACTATGTATATAGGCATATGTACACGACTTTTGGCCAAAAACCTGCATATATAGGCATATGTACGTGACTTTTGGCCAAAAACCTGCGTATACAGAGAAGGCAGTGGTAAAAAGCAGGCCAAGGGTCAAACAAATAAAGGGGAGTGTCAATGGATGAACATACTATAAAATGCAACCCAGAAACAAGGAGAAACAAAGAGCAATTGAATAATATCAAGCCCATTGTACCGATAAAAACCCCCAAAGGAAAAATGACTAGGAACTCCCCAGCAGAGTCACCAATTCTGTTACGTAGAGAAATTCCTATGGCTTGGGGTACCACAACAGACAACTTTGACTCCAGAAATAAATCTTTCCCAATATGCAATAGAAATAAAATGTCTAACACTAAAAGATCAAACCTCGTACCTTATTCTGGACGGTTGAAGTAGATCCCCATTGAGCTTTCCAATCTTCAGATTGAATTGATATAATACTTCCTCAACAACAAGTAAACAATACAAGCATACTATATATCATGGTGTTAGATATATTCTAGCATATGTAATCAATAATGTAAAAGCATTTGACATAATCCCATGGATAAAATATTCATTCAAATACACATCATTGGACAGGAAAATATCTTTCTATTAATATAAATCAGAGATTACAAGATAGATACAACCTCTGAAGGCACGTCTGCGAACCGGAGAAACTGAATCCCCCACTTGGGCCTCCACCACCTCAATCCTCCATCTCACGATAGCAAGCTCACTAGCAAAAGACAAGCTTGGGAAGAACACAACAGTGCTCCAAGGGACAAAGGGATGCAGACTCAAGTACAAATTTCGTCAACAATGGACTATAGCTTTGTTGCTCTCAATCTCTCTATATGCCTTCAATGTACCAAGGGGTTCCTTATATAGCTTCACAAGGGATAATGAAGGGTCGAATCTGAGCGATCTCAAGGCATATGGAAGGCCAGGAGTCGAATGAGTCGGATCCATGTCAAGGAAAACTCCAAAAGGATTTGGATTATGCACACATCTCGATGTACACAGTTATAGGGGTCAAACCCGCGTATGTACGCGGTTATCGAGTAAAAAGCCGCGTATATCATTTTTCATATAGTTTTAGGGATGATCAAGGAAACATCAAAGGATAAAAGATGGTCCATGGGGTCTAAAGAGTCTGCAGCGGGACAGGGGAAGGCCATACAAAGTGTGATTCACCTAGAGTGGTGAAATATGCTATAACAGATGCCCCCTAATGTGTGAGGTCAAAGGGGTCATACGATGGCCGAAATACATTATAATTCCATCCCAGAAGTGGAGTGATGAAGGATCCCAAATGGAAGACCAGCCACCCAATCAGCATAGTACAATAATAAAACTCTGCATATAACTGCAAGTACATATAGCAGTCCTGGATTCATAAGAGTACAATGGCCATGAATAGGCATGATACATGATGTCACATATGTGGTCATAGCCATGTACAATATACATAGATCAGAATCTCCATGATGAAGATATACAAAGGACCATGATCTCCAAAATGGCTGAAGATATATAATAGATCAAGATCTCCATAGTGGCTGGAAATATCTGTCATATACTGGTATCAAGTCATGAGAGCTGAATTCTCATGAACACTGGCACGATCAAGGGGGTAGCGTATAAGAGCTGCCACCAATCTGGAAAGTCTTCTACACAAATCGCTACGAGTACATGTCCTACTATGCGAATAGAGGTGTCAAGGTTGAACATAGTAGTCCATCATCTAATTACCGATCATTGATGTATACCGTTAACAGACGCGAGATTACCCACCGATAATGAAAATGGGAATCAAGGTACTAGAGTGCAAAATAAAAAGTGTGAATAGATGTGTTGAGGTCGAACACTTAAGAGAATCCATCGATCAAGGGACATTGATGTATTCCCAAGAAACTGTCGATGGTGAGAGAACCTGCCACTGATGACTGCAAGTCTCAAGGAACTCAAAAGGACTCTAGATTCCAATCCCAGAATAAATGATCTGAAGTCGATGGGATGAAATCCACTGGAAGGAGGGCATTAAGGCATCCCCCATCATCCAACACGAGGTACTCAGCAAAGCTGTCTAATCTGGAAGGGCTCGATCATAAGGTGCACGAACCAGTAACTGTACCGGGAATGGCTGACATGCAAAGTCAAGATAACTGAGGAATGGATGACACAGGTTTCAACTTCCTTCGAACAAGAGCATAACGGTGTATGGTGAATGAATGAAGGTAGCATAGACTCGATATACAAACTGGGACATCTCTGTGACACAGGAGGCATCAACAGAGGCTGCATAGGGACTGGAAGCTTAACCAGTCGGTGGAGATAAACTCAGATAAACAAGTACAGCTCCTAAAGTCAAAATATAACCCAACCAATGGATGTGATATACAGTGCTCTATTCGAAGGCGACACGAGTCAACAGCTGCCAAAGATAACATCTTTCCTTGTCCGACTTTTTGGTTTTTTTTTTTTTTTTTTTTTGGACTTTTTCAGTTATTTGAAAAGCTTGAAAAAAGAATAAACTAGCTTTATAGTTACAAACTAGGAGGAGATGAGTGTCATCAGGGAAAACAAACTAGTTCCAAGCAGTGGAACATACCTATGCTCAATGCAAGGATACATGTGTAGGATATCGACACTCGGGGGAAAATCCCCTCCCGGTGAAAAGGGAAATCAAGCTGTGAAGGATATAAAAAATGGCTCTGCATGGCTAGACATGAGGCAAGCTCCTATATGGCTGAAACACAATGTCAGGGGAGCCGGCATAAAGCAATGAGGGAGGCAAAGCTCATGATAATGCATTCACAACTTGACATGAGGGAGTCCCAGGGAAAAGGCTAGCATAAAGTTCAAGAGGAGTATGAAGCTCTTGCCCAAGGACATGGCGGGACTAAAAGGGACTCCCAGACCTAAGAGAGGACTCACAGCATGGGTACTGTTGCTAGGGTTTTAGCCCTAGCTTGTACGAATGAGTACCTACTAAGGACAATGGATTCCTTAGTAGCAGTTCAATGAAATGTTAATTAAAAGCTACAACTTAAATAAAAAAACTAATTCTAAACAAGTTTATTAAGCAAAACAGTAGAAAGTAAATAACATGAAACAAAAACGGTAAATAGTTAATAATGATCTTTATTGATGTTACCTCCAATGTAGAGGTTGGTGAAGTCCGTTGCGCTGGTCCGATGTTGGTGGCTCCGAGCTTCAAGCTGCTCCTTCTCTTTCTCCGATGGTGGAAATGGGCCAAAAGGGGCTCTCACGGTGAAAGTAACTCAATGGTGAGCTAGGGTTTCATGAGCAATTTTGGCAGAGGCAGGATACTTGTGATTGTGGATATGAAATGAGGGGTCTCCATCACTTATTTATAGTTGGAAACCATGCAG
>LPNX010922107.1:328169-347663 GCA_001517045.1 Pseudotsuga menziesii | reverse complement strand
CATGTAATGGGGTAGATGAGGTAGTGAACCTTTTTTGGGTGTTAACAGATTGCCCCCTGATGTGCGAGGGCAGGAGCTCATCATATGGCCGATGGACATTATAAGTCATATTTGTTTTTCCTGGGGTGTGGAGAAGAGAAGAAACCAACTGAAGCCCGGAACATCGATCTCGAACCAACAGCAAGGACTGAAAAGTACATAACCTCAATAATGGATGAGGAATCATATGATCATCTGGACGAGGCGGGCATTCCCATGCTCATATCAATATACATAAAAATAACTGTGAGGCCCGAAAAGGGGGACCTGTAGGATATATAGGAATCCACTGTGTATATCATAAGGGTCCAGAAGGGACATAAATCTGGAACATACTGCTGGGCTGACCATGTCTGAGTGGAACAACTGATGTACTGGAATGACATCAGTGCTACTGAATGTGGTTCCATAGGAACTGAGGAGCTGCTGTATTAAAGTGACAGCGGTCATATTTGCAATGGTACACTGATCTGGAACTGAACTGGGTATTCAAGGAAACATGGAACTGGATGGCTTCCGAATACAATCTCCAACGCAGCCCAGACATCCACGGGAACATATAACTGGTTGTTCCGAAGTGACTCACCAATGTGCTAGAGTCGGGGGAAATCCGGGGTCTTCGACAAATAATGGAATGGATATACATCCTGTGCGATTCTCAACGATGCGATTAAGGTGCTGAAGTTGAGCATGTGAGAAACAACTATTCGGAGAGGCAATGATGACTCCTCCCAAAATGGTCCGTAGGAACTCACCACAGATGGTGATGGGTCCAAGGCACAGGGGCCTCTAGGTCTATCCTCTCGGATAGAGGGGTTGTCGTCGACAGAGAGAGACCTGCGACTATCAAGGCAATGCTGTTTCCTTGATAGGAGCGCGAGGTGAAAAACCGAAATGTGATAGTACTGATGGCAGGGTTGATAAAATGGGGTAAATAACTGGGCAAGTAGAGTGGGTGGACTCAAACTTCCTTTGTTCAGAGTATGATGGTGGGGATGATCAGGCAGCACATGAAACTGATTGGTGGTAAAGGGATCATAGATGTATGGGATCTGAGGGTGAATGGGCTGAGGGAGACTCAAGTTGTGGTAAAATGGTAGGAGACTGCAGAATACTCTGAACAAAGGCGACCTTACTGGTGGTGCTGCCGAGAGGATCGATCATAGCGCCAAGAGGCGCGAGGGGACTTCTTCATGGGTTAGGGAACTAGAAGAAGTGTGGATATAAAGTGGTACTGTCATGTGGATTTTACGAGCCCATGAAAGTTCATGCTCGTGGTTGCTTTCAATTTTAAGGAGTCTGAAAGCAAATAAGAAGACTCTGAAGTAATGGAATGATACTGTCGTGTGGATTTTACAAGCCCACGACAGTACATGCTCGTGGTTGCTTTCAATTTTAAGGAGTCTGAAAGCAAATAAGAAGACTCTGAAGTTATTGAATGGTACTTGTCGTGTGGATTTTACGAGCCCAGGACAGTACATGCTCGTGGTTGCTTTCAATTTTAAGGAGTCTGAAAGCAAATAAGAAGACTCTGAAGTAGTAGAATGGTACTGTCATGTGGATTTTACGAGTCCATGACAGTTCATGCTCGTGGTTGCTTTCAATTTTAAGGAGTCTGAAAGCAAATAAGAAGACTCTGAATTAATGGCCAGGCAAGGAGGAAGTGCTCGATCAAGGAACATTTATGATGACCAGGACTGAGGGTGGGGAGGGGAACACTGGTGGGCCTCCTTGCAGGGTGAATGAATGGTGGCAAAATAACGAAACATTTTTAGTATGACAGGAGTGGATGGCTCATGTAAAAAGTGTGGAACAATCTGATGGTGGCCGATGTGGTGAGCAAATCGAGGCAGCAAGGTGTCGGGACACAATGTTGAAACGGTGCCAAGTGAGAGCGAGAAATGATCTCAAGCATCATCACGAGCCCGGAAAAATGAATCTGGCGTTATCAACAGTGTGAAAAACGGAGAACGACCGAAGTGGCGCGTAAACCTAGGCAAGAAGGTGTTGGGGCACAATGTTGAAATTGTGCCAAGTGAGAGCAAGAAATGATCTCAAGCATCATCACGATCCCGGAAAAATGAATCCGGCGATATCAACAGTGTGAAAAACGGAGAACGGCCGAAGTGGCGCGTAAATCGAGGCAACTAGTGGTGTCTAAAAAGGGATGAAAAATTGACGTAGAAAAAATGATGCAATGAGGTGACCATCGTGACGGTCTTGTCGTGCTGATTCCAAAAGTGTAGCTAGGGATGAATGGGACGTTGTTTCTGACGAACGGGGGGTACATCAGGCCATGTGTCGATGTGGTGCTCTATAATGGCAGGGTCAAGACTGGGCATTTCGGTATAGGACCAGGCAAAGACATCACGGAATTCTCTGAAGAGTTTGTTGTATTCCTCAATTTCTTGCTTACTGCAAGAGGCTCCTAAAGTGATGAGTTCGGGGGTGCCTCCTGGGGCAGCGATGTCAATTTGGATGACAGGTGAGATGTTGGCCATGTTACCCGCTTCGAAGGCGTCAGGAGCAGGAATAGGGTCCTTGAACCAGTCGACCTTGGGAGGAAGGAAGTATTTGGACTCAACTGCAAATTGGGTAGCAGTTTCAGAGGAAGATTCATCTGGGAGGAAGTAGGAACGATGGTGCATGTCATCCCAGGGATAATCTGGGGCTGTGAGAGCCTCGAGGATCTCCTCATCAGTACGGAATATCTGTGTCGTCAAATCGGTTGACGAGGGAGTAGTGATCGAAGAGATCATATAAATGGTATGAACCACTTCGGAAGGGGAAGAGACTGGGGAATGGATTTCCTCAATGGTGAGGGGTGCCGTCTCAAGATCCAGATTATTCATCTCAAAGAGAGTGGTATTGACCATTCTGGAAGGGGAAGAGACCGGGGAATGGATTTCCTCAATGGTGAGGGGTGCCATCTCAAGATCCAGATTGTTCATCTCAAAGAGAGCTATTCTATACTCGGGGAGATCGGGACAGTGATGTGAGTAATGTCCGTAGACACCGCATAAGGCACAGGATTGGTTAGTGCGCAGGGATTTGTCGCGAGGCATAGGGGTTGAATCTAGATGGACAACTGGGATAGTGGGGTCGTCGTCAAGCATTTTCATGTATTCCTGTAAAGCCGGTAAGTGAGGACATAGGTGAGTCGCATGGCCCAATTCGTCGCACAACGCGCATTTGGAAGGAGCACGAAACACAGTGGGGTTTTTTACTATCTTAGGAGGTGGGACAACAGTGTAAGGTTGGGGTCCTCTGCCCCCAGTGGGTTTGGTAAGAATAGGGGGGAGGTTCGTGGAGGATGACGGGATAGCGATACCGGGAGGTGGTTGACGAGTAGTGGCAATGGGTTGCACCGGTTGCAGGACGACATTTGGTGTCGGCGGGGGAACGGGAGGCGAAAGATACCAAACGGGGAATCCTAAGGTTAGACCAGGAAGGCTGAGGGTAGCCATGACTGGGGCGCTAACTACTCCTGAGGGAGGGAAGAGGAAAGGAATGGTATGGATGGGTGTAGCACCAATGTGATTAGGTACCAAAGGGGGTTTAGGCAACAAGGGCGGTTGATTAGTAGGAGTTCGCGTGTTATGGGACAGGGTACATAGGTCGGACACTTCAGTAGCCGGTGACGGGGGTGGAATAGATGGGAAGGTTGAGGTCATTAGTGCGTCTGAGTAAACTCCGGGCTCCATAGAAGAAACGACTGAGGTGGTTGAGGTCATTGGTGCGTCGGAGTAAATGCCCGTCCCCAAAGAAGAAACTAATGAGGTGGTGGCATCTGAAATAGGTTGTTCAATCATGGGGAGCACATTTTCGGGTGCCGCGGGGGCATTAGGATCATGGTAAGTGAGTTGGTCAACTTTGACCACACGTCCCTCATGGGGGAACATCATGGTGCGAAAAACAGTAGAAGCAACTGCTCGCATGTCATACATGTAGCTGCAGCCAAGTAAAAGGTTATAATCAAGCTGTGCATTGATAACCTCGATGTTAACGAGGACGGTTTTGCCAGCCAGCTGGAGGGGGACATTAGTTAATAGGCCTTGTGGTTGATCTGAACGGCCGTCGTAGGCTCGCAACGCAGTAGAGGACTGCAGGCGAGGGGGGGATCCCATTTTCTGCCAGATGGAGGTGGGCATGACACATGTAGAAGCACCTTCATCAATAATGCATCGATGGACGACAAAATTCCGAATGGAAACAGAAATTTGGAATGCCAAAGTGGAAGGCAGGCGAGGTTCAGATTGGTCCAAATCAAATGCCATTAACTGTGAATCATTTGGATCGATAGCCCCAATGGCTGAGAGTAAAGTCTTACGCTGCGAAGGACAATTTTTTAAGACTTCTAATGCAGACATGGCTGCGGGGGATTGGGCTAAGTCATCGACAATGTTGTAGTTTGACGCAGCCCACGCATTGGGATTATTGTTGATACGACGAAGTGGGAAACGGGGCGCTCTGGGAGCGCTATCTAGTGGAGGTGGAGGTATACGTAACGCCTGATCAGTGGGATGAGCGTTAGTAGGTGTATCAGCGGGAGGGGCTTCAGGGGTGGAAGCATATTGGTTCCGCCGGGTCTGGAGGTTGACCTCCTCGGAGGACATCATCAACAAATGGTGGGTACCTGAGTCAAGCGTGAGTTGATCGAGAGCAGCGTAAGTGATGAGTTGTTGGGTTGGTGCGTTGGCTTGAGGGGGAGCCAACGGTTGGGTGTTCACCACGCCTTGGGTTGGTAAGGGGTTTTGCAGCACCAAAGGTGGTTGCTGAGGTTGTGGCGGGTTGGGCGGTGCTTGAGGAGCCGTATGCCCTTGGCATTGTACATCAGCAGCCAAAAGTTGCCGAGCCCATTCCATATGTGGACAAAAATGTGTGTAGTGGCCATAGACCCCGCAAACAGAACAAGGGAAGTTGGTTCGCAAATTAGGGTTTTTAGCCTGCTTGGGCGGGCGATCAGGGTTTTGGTTAACAGGGGGCGCATTATTATTAGCGGGGGGATTAGGATGTTGACCAGCTTGCTCGGTCGGTTGGTTGTTTCCATGATTTCGGCCTCTGCCACGGTTTTGTTGGCCCTGGTTGCATTGGTTGTTCTGGTTTTGCTGCGGGTTTTGTTGAGCATAAACTTGCCCTTGGATAGTAGGTGGATTCTGAGGTTGCGCAGGGGCTGGAGCAGGCTACGGTGGATGATATGTAGGTGGAGGCTGCGCATGTGCAGCAACCTGAGGGTGTTGCTGATAGTGTTGTGGAGCGGGTTGTAGGTTTTCCGCAGGGGTTGGCTGTGGCGGGTAGTAAACTGGTTGGGCTTGTGACGACGCAGGAGCTGGTGCAGCTTGTTGGTGATAGTAGGGCTGAGGTGCGACCGGGGGGGCGTAAGTGGGAGTCATATGACCGAAACACTAAGGTGGACATGAGGGTCCATGGGTATGGTGCTGATGTGTCATGGGAGCATACGGGTTGGTTGCTCCAGACTGTGAGGTAGCCTGCGAAGGGTCCGGGCCAGGGGTAGGACGGGCTATGGAAAATGGTTGAGGTTGTGAAGAGACATGGCCAATGATGCCGTCGGCCGCGTGGGATGCCCCCGGCGCATCGTACTGGGATGAATTGTCGCGAGGGGCATCAGGTATAATGGTATAGAGATAACCTGACTGGGCGTAAATGAGATCGAACTGCTGGGATTTAAGGATAGCCTGTTCCTCCGACTGGGGTCTTTCGGCTGCCACATCCTTAGCAATGAGCGGAAGGAGGGATTTGAGGAACCAATCTAGGAAGATCCGGTCATCTAACTTGATTTTGCATAGGCTACGGCGTCGCCGCCATTCGTGAATGTGGTCTGTGATGTGGGTAGCCGTGTTCTGTCTGCAAGATAGGAGGATCTCAACGCCTGTGTCATAGCGGACAGGTAACTGGAAGAACTATAGGAAGGTCGAGGCAAGGGACGTAAAGGTGACATGGGTTCCATGGGGTTGCTCGATATACCACTTGGCAGTAGAGCCAGTGAAAGTGCGCTGTAATAAACGGAGGCGAATGGAGTCGTCTACTATGGAATTTGAGGAACACCATAGATGGAAGGACATGATATGGTTCTGTGGGTCCTCACCTACCTTACCCTCGAACTTAGGGATGTCAGAAGGGAGCTTGGTAGGCATGTGGGGCCACGCAGGGTCGTGTCGGATGGGGTCATTGGTTAATCTGGCTAGGTCAGGTAGGTTGAGGCTAGCCATGTATGGCAAACTGGACGAAGGGTGTGACACGGTTGTGGGTTGGATCAAGCTGGGGCCCATGCCCCCAAGTGGAGGGGTCGTGTGAGGGAGGTTACCCCCAAGTGGGGGAACTAAGGTGGTATGAGACGGTCCTGCACCGACATGGGTAGTATGAACCACTAATGGAGTGGGAATAGGTATTCCCGCCGTGGGAATAGGTACGGTGAGGGGAACGGTAGATGGGCCTCCCGTGGAGGGCATACCCATGATAGGTGTGACAACTGGTGTAGTGGTGGATGTGCCACCAACATTCCCTCCCATTAAGGGAGTGGGATTCATGCCAGCCATGGGGCTAGTAGGAGCGGTGTAAAGGGTGTTCTCGGATTCAGGCTCTGAGTCTGAGGTAAAATAAGGGGCGTCAGAATCTGGTGACGGAGTCCTATGCCGCTGACGAGTGGAGTCAAGTGACAAGGCTCGAGATCTACGATGAGTGGTATCAAGTGATCCGTGCTGTGGGGGCTCACCTTTGAGGTGCTGAGAATGTCTCGGGGAAGCAATGGTGATAAATGATGTCAAATCTCTGTGATTTGAGGTAACTACAAAAAGGCTCAAAAAACCCTAATGCAACCGAGTGTGCAGAAGGAGAGCTCAAAAAATAGGGCGCTCAGGCCAACAATCAACTCAAAACGCCCACTGTAACAGCTGGGCTACAATAGGCGGAGTGTCAACAAAAATGGTCAGAATACCAACAAGCAACAGGTTTGCTAAAAATAGAAAACGGTGGACTCACTAGACCAAAAGGAGGTAAGGGAGCATGCAAACACCTAACTAGTAGTATTATGACTCAACTAGACATATCCTCTGCAAGGTGATGAAATCCAAGTCAGACAATATGGATAGGAAAGCCAAGTGGCTAAAGTATCCCCCTACCGGGAGGGACACCGGCTAGTCAAATCCTAGAAAAATGGCAACTAAGATACCCCGTTCATGACACGTCCAGAAAGGTAAATCTGCCACTTGGTCCTTTAACCGCAATATTCCCTATACAGGGATATTCCGAGAACTGCGAAAGGTAGCCCTTCAGTTACTGAATGGAGTTCGGTATTCCACTCAGACCTCCAGAACCAATCTCACGACTTCAACCCTCCTAAGGGAGAGGCCTTCTGATAATCTGGTTGTGACCGTGTCAAAAAATACTAGGGGATTTTGGTTCCCTAAAGGACAACAACTATGTCTCAAGTGTAAATAACCAAGGGGTGTTATTGGAAGCCTATCCCCTTGATCCAACCTAACTACAAAAATTCTTTTATGTTCCCCAAGTGGGGTTAGAATGTTGGTTGAGTTAAGTATTTTTTAAGTCTCACTTGATTTAGGTGACGGATTGTGTGCTTGTGAGGTTATGAACCCAGAAGAGAAGTGCCAGGGCAACTTCCGAAATAACAATATAATTGAATGAAAAAATTTATACCATGCAAAATTTATCTGAATAAACAATGCTGAAATAATGGTGAATAAACAATGCTAAAATTTTTAAACAATTCTGTAAACATGGGACAGAAAGGCTGTAGGGCTGCAGGTGGGACAGATGGCTGTGTAAGTGCAGGAAATATGGAAGCAAAGTGACTGGGTTCCGACGCGGCAACGAGTGCAAAAATCAGATCGCGGATCGCGGGTATGGGGCGAAATCGCGCGGTCAGACCGCGGGTTTGAAGACAACAGTCGCGCGCAGGTCGCAGGTTTCTGGCTAACAACGGCGCTCGGACCGCGGGTTTTAAGTAAACAGGTGCGGTCGGGACGCAGGTTTCTAGCTAACAGCGGCGGTCGAACCGCGAGTTTGAAGTAAACAGGTGCGGTCGGGCCGCGGCTAAGGGATGGACAGTCGCGGTCGGGTCGCAGCTAAGGGCTGGACAGTCGCAGTCGGGTCGCAGCTAAGGGCTGGACAGTCGCGGTCGGGTCGCAGCTAAGGGCTGGACAGTCGTGGTCGGGTCGCAGCTAAGGGCAGAAAAGGCGCGGTTGGGACGTGATTGCGAGGGAAAAAACGACGGTTTACGGCGGCCGAAAACGACAGCCGAAAGGATAAAACGGAAAATAAAACTAAAAATAAAAACAGCGGAGTCGCCAAAACTGTTGCTAGGGTTTTATCCCTAGCTTGTACGAATGAGTACCTACTAAGGACACTGGATTCCTTAGTAGCAGTTCAATGAAATGTTAATTAAAAGCTACAACTGAAATAAAAAAAACTAATTCTAAACAAGTTTATTAAGCAAAACAGTAGAAAGTAAATAACATGAAACAAAAACGGTAAATAGTTAATAATGATCTTTATTGATGTTACCTCCAATGTAGAGGTTGGTGAAGTCCGTTGCGCTGGTCCGATGTCGGTGGCTCCGAGCTTCAAGCTGCTCCTTCTCTTTCTCCGATGGTGGAAATGGGCCAAAAGGGGCTCTCACGGTGAAAGTAACTCAATGGTGAGCTAGGGTTTCACGAGCAATTTTGGCAGGGGCAGGATACTTGTGATTGTGGATATGAAATGAGGGGTCTCCATCACTTATTTATAGTTGGAAACCATGCGGTTTTTAGGGTTAGGGTTTCAGCTGTTTAGGGTTTTTTCCTCATTTTCCTCATTTTCCTCATTTTTAGAGGAAAAGAGGGTTTTATGGCCTTTTGGAGGCATTTTAAGCCTTTTGGAGGCTTTTTGCATGGTTTTATGGGTTTTTGATGGAAATATGGTAGGAAAATGGACAAATGAGCCGTGTAATGGGGTAGATGAGGTAGTGAACCTTTTTTGGGTGTTAACAGGTACCAAATGCAAAAGGGAGCTAACTAGGGCACCCATGTAAAGGAAAGCTCTACCATTCACATAGTACCACTTCTAACAACAGCATGAAGGTTTCGTGATACCATGGAATGGGTTCGCACCTAAGGTTCAGATGGAACGGTCATAAGGCAATGCATAAGTGCAAGTGGATGTGAAATCCTAACCTATATACCAGTTCAAACATAATACCTGTGACAGGCACGAATGGGTCGAAACCTCGGAGAGAGTGTACAAAAATGGACCCTACATGGTAACCATATTAGTCCAAAACAACCCAAAATAGTCAATAAAGAATCCAAACTATAGGATATAGGGAGGAATGATCATGAAAACTACACCCAAAGGAAACAGTACGGTGAACGATAGGACATAAAAAGAAACATAGGTGTAGACCCAACGTTCATGCATCCACTACCACCCCCATGAGGGTGACCATTGGTGTAAAGACCGAGCGAAAAAAAAATAGAAATCCTCCACAAATGGAGTAGAGGATGGAATATGAACATTCCCAAATCTATGAGCACGGTAAGGGGCTGTGATGCCCCCAAGTCTGACACCAGGGTCCGTACTAGGACCAAGACGGGTGATAGGATACCAGGCATGCCGAAAATAAAAGGACCTAAACTCAAGAGAGCATAAATATACTCAAGTAACCACGATCCCAAAGGCCAACTAGCACACAAAGAGCACACTCCTAAGAAAATATATAGCCAAAATACAAGCAAACCAAGGGGAGGATATGTGAGCTCCCGAATGTAGCAGGTATGTCTCGCCTAGGAGAGGCTCGAAACTCCCATACACTACAAGCAGAGGTACGTAACCAATTATAGTGGCCCTCAGGTTCAACGCGTAAAGTGACTGTGCTGTTCGACCCCAACCTAGCCGGGACACCTGCAGATTAACCTCTAGAAGTACCCCCTCGATATCCTAGGTAAGGTCACTAAGGTCACCTCAATATAATCAAAGCTCAGGCGGACAGTCGCAGGCAGGATTAACCGTATGGGCAGGGTAGCAAAGCCCGAAACTCTCGAAAGAGCCCCCAGATACGAATACAATCCTGGAAATATCTCTGGTGCTACTCAGTTATGACTAGGGGTCATCCCAATCGATAACCGCTCACACTAGCTCATGCTTAACTCCCGTTTGAGAGGAGGATCCTGAGAACACTGGTTATACCAAGGATTTCCCACACTCACCTGGACAGACACCTAGATGTTGTCGTTTAGTGATCTTGGAGAATTGACTTACAATGAACTATTCCAAGATCCTAAAACCTAAGCTTGTTGGTGCACCCTAGAAAAGAAAAGAGTGTAATTCATTTTAATTAGTGTTGATTTTAGTTGGCTGTAATTACTCAAAGGGAAATGGACGTGCAACTAATGACATTATGACTCAGCAGTGAAATAAATATGAACACCATAACAAACAATGCTAAGTGCAATCTTTGTCAAATGAAAAATAGGGTATGCCACTACATGAGATACATAAATATATATTCCTTTCCAAATGCCAATGCAATCCTTCCTATATGAAAGCCTAAACACAACTCTCATCCAAGCAATCGAATGCAAGTACCTCCTCAAATCCATATCTAAGATGCAACTAAGAGTGCAACTACTTTGTATTTTTCAATATAAAAGAATGAAAAATGCAATAAAAGTCATCTAAAACTCTCAGTCTCTGCAGCAAGTATAAAAGACAAGCCCAGCAAGACACCAAGACAAAAAGAGTAATGCACTAATGGAAAAACAAAAAGGAAAAATGACTAAAACTACTTTCAAAGAAAAGTCAAGGAAAAAGCGGTCTCTGGTCACAAAAGAAGCATCCAACAGACAACATCAGACCCAAGGAAGACCCAACCACACTCACAACCCACCCAGCAACTTGCCATAACATCAAACTCACCAAAAGGGAGGATGTACGTGACTGTTTAAACAACAGCTGCGTATATACGCGACTTTTGGCCAAAAATCTGCGTGGATGGGCATATGTATGCGACTTTTGGCCAAAAAAATATGTATATAGGCATATGTACACGACTTTTGGCCAAAAACCTGCGTATATAGGCATATGTACGCGACTTTTGGCCAAAAACCTGCGTATACAGAGAAGGCAGTTGTAAAAAGCAGGCCAAGGGTCAAACAAATAAAGGGGAGTGTCAATGGATGAACATACTATAAAATGCAACCCAGAAACAAGGAGAAACAAAGAGCAGTTCAATAATATCAAGCCCATTGTACCGATAAAAACCCCCAAAGGAAAAATGACTAGGAACTCCCCTGCAGAGTCACCAATTCTGTTACGTAGAGAAATTCCTATGGCTTGGGGTACCACAACAGACAACTTTGACTCCATAAATCAATCTTTCCCAATATGCAATAGAAATAAAATGTCTAACACTAAATGATCAGACCTCGTACCTTATTCTGGACGGTTGAAGTAGATCCCCATTGAGCTTTCCAATCTTCAGCTTGAATTGATATAATACTTCCTCAACAACAAGTAAACAATACAAGCATACTATATATCATGGTGTTAGGTATATTCTAGCATATGTAATCAATAATGTAAAAGCATTTGACATAATCCCATGGATAAAATATTCATTCAAATACACATCATTGGACAGTAAAAGATATTTCTATTAATATAAATAAGAGATTACAAGATAGATACAACCTCTGACGGCACGTCTGCGAACCAGAGAAACTGAATCCCCCACTTGGGCCTCCACCACCTCAATCCTCCATCTCACGATAGCAAGCTCACTAGCAAAAGGCAAGCTTGGGAAGAACACAACCGTGCTCCAAGGGACAAAGGGATGCAGACTCAAGTACAAATTTCGTCAACAATGGACTATAGTTTTGTTGCTCTCAATCTCTCTATATGCCTTCAATGTACCAAGGGGTTCCTTATATAGCTTCACAAGGGATAATGAAGGGTCGAATCCGAGCGATCTCAAGGTATATGGAAGGCCAGGAGTCGAATGAGTTGGATCCATGTCAAGGAAAACTCCAAAAGGATTTGGATTATGCACACATCCCGATGTACGCGGTTATAGGGGTCAAACCCGCGTATGTATGTGGTTATCGAGTAAAAAGCCGCGTATATCATTTTTCATATAGTTTTAGGGATGATCAAGGAAACATCAAAGGATAAAAGATGGTCCATGGGGTCTAAAGAGTCTGCAGCGGGACAGGGGAAGGCCATACAAAGTGTGATTCACCTAGAGTGGTGAAATCCGCTATAACAACTGCTTGAAGACTTAATGAAATTTTTTTTTCTTCCCTAGGAGTATGATGCAGGAGCATCCAGCTCAAAGTTTCATTGACTGATGAGTCATCTTAGCATCCAGCTCGAATTTCATTTAATAATAAGTCAACTTGACCTATAATCAAGTTCTATATGGATAGGGTTTGATGAAAAGTAGATAGAATTAGTTTTAAATTTGTAATAAGTGGCAATTTTTCCTTTGTTATGCTTGATCCCTGCATGGATTTTTCAAGGATTGATCTTTGTCGATATGGTTTTCTTTTATTAGGTCCTTAGGTCCAACTTAGTCGGATCTGACAGGTTTTATGAGTGTTATAAATTAATTTGAGTGTAATAGATTTGGCAGAGAACAAGAGAAAGGAGAGAAGAAGAGAGATAGGAGGGAGTGTGCACAGAAGGAGTGAATAAGTTGAATTCTCTGTATTTGAAATTCTGATCAAGTTGAATAAAGAACAGAGGATTATATTCCATGTGTGTTTTGATGGATTCCTGGTTTTATATAAATTTGTAGAGATATGAATTCATCCTGCGTTCACTCCATATAATTTTGTTTATAAATTCTTTAGTTTTTGAATTGCAGAGAAATTGATCCTTTCAGTAATCAATTTGGTGAGCTATGAAGAAAGATCTTAGAGAATATTGAACTATGAAGAAAGATTGCGATGAAAATCAACGATTACAATCTTTTCCACATATGGAGACAGATCAACAGGAGAGAACTAATCCACAAGAATCGACGGTGCGAAAGACTTTGAAACTGCAGAAATCAGGAAACATGGAAATTGCGGGAACTCAGTTTTCGATAAGTCAAGTTATGCAACCCGCATGCAGGATAGGTCGTTGCAGCTGCAATTAACTTGCGAAAGTTCAATTTAAAAAAGTTGTAAATTCGCATACCGCAATCCGTAGTGTTGCGAAAAAGGAGTTGTGGAAAAGGAGTTGCGGGAAAAGGAGTTGCGGAACGATAATTGCGGAGAACTTGAGTTAAAGGTTGGAAAGAAGATTTCAAACAGAAATTCAGCCTGTAAATTGAAGTCTTGGATCTAGTTGGTCTTTGAGGCCATCACATACACTGTTGTGTTATGCATACGTTCATCATACAACTTGGTTTGGATGCAATTTCATGAGAAGTGGATGTTGTCTTCATCAAGTCCATGAGGTTAAGTGTGTTTTTTATTTGCATCATATGGAGCATTCTGGAAGTTGTCATCAAGGGGGATGTTGGTGTGTTTCCACCTTCCCTCCATTTGTATTCTTTCTCCCAATCATCATTAAGGGGGAGTGTTAGAATATGTAATGATGAATTATGTGGTATATTGGTAAAATATCATTTAAAGGCATACAAATAACTCTAATATTATAAAATAGAGTTATCCCACATGCATCATTGTAATTATACCCTTTGTAACCACTCTCTATATAAAGAGGTGGAAATTCATTTATCCCACATGTGTTATGGGATGTATTGTAATCCAAATCTCTTGGTATATAAGAGAGGTGAAGGAGACCCTTCTGGGTATGTGTTGATTGTAGTTCATCACACATCACACGTTGTGTATGTAATTTGTACACACATGATTGGGTGATGGAGCTTGATGTGATGCATATTTGAGGATGCCATGTAATCTTGGAGATCTATTTTCAGAATAATGGAAGGTGCAACCCTTCTCGTGGACGTAGCCCATATTGGGTGAACCATGTATATCAATGTTCTCTTGTTGTTCTCTTTTCTCCAATTTTATTTCATGCTTTATGTTGGTTGGTAGATAGAAGGATAAAATAGTAATGCTTTCCATATTTTATGTTGTGTTATGATATTATTTCATATGTTCACAATATTCTAACATTAAATCCTTAACCTTGAATGCTTGGTATATTAAAATCCATGATTAAAAAGAAAATATGTGTACAAATTAATTTATTGCATGGGTGCATGAGCATGTTATTTTGAACTCTAGATAACTTAGGTAAAGCAGATTGACTTCACATAATGAGTGGTCCAAATTGAAAATTTATGGACATTATGACTTTCACTAACTTTAAAATCAGTTATTTAGATATTTTTATGAAAGGATATCCTATATAGGTACCAAGTGTTTTTTCAAAAGTATGAAGAGTGATCATTATTGAATATCAACTAAAGTAATTATGAAGTATGATTTGAACCTAATAAATATTGACATATAAAATATTTATCTACCATACAAACCATAATATATTACCTAACTCCATTAACTATGATATCCCTATGCATAAGAACATTATTATGGTATTCCCATTTATGTTTAAGAAATAATGATAGTTATAGGAACAAAGGATTAGCCTATGGAAGAAAGAAGTAATGCACTCATGGGATTGGAATACTTAAAATAAGTATATTTTCTATTAATGTGCTTTACTTGTATTAGATTAATTTAGATAAAATCACTTCAGCGACCATGATGAATCCTAAACAATTATAAATAGAATGTGTGGAAATTACAACTCAACATTAATCTCATCTCAATTCTTACGTGATTGGATGGGTGAAGTGATATCTTTTGATTTTGTTTAAATAAATTCTAAAAGTATGCTATTTTTTTTGGTTCCATA
Source organism: Pseudotsuga menziesii (assembly GCA_001517045.1). Lineage (NCBI taxonomy): Eukaryota > Viridiplantae > Streptophyta > Pinopsida > Pinales > Pinaceae > Pseudotsuga > Pseudotsuga menziesii. The sequence goes on along the minus strand of LPNX010922107.1, from coordinate 332,732 downwards.
AAGATATTGAAGAGGTCCATATTATAGTTTAGAAGGTTTTATAAATACTGAGTTACATTTTTATATGGATGTCATATGGTAGCAAAAATTGCCCGTTAATATGCAATATTTCCTATGGGTTATTTTTCAGTGAAAGTGACAATAGAAAATGAATGGTACTTAGGAATAGATATATGTATTTTAATATTGTTGATATGTTTTGAACGGACCAACTGTTCCTCTAGGAATGCTCTTGGTACACTACTACATTTCGACCAAAAATCCGACGGCCGTCATGTCGGATTTTCGATACTTTCCTGTCGCATGTACGACACTTTGATTTTTTTTTAAGCGTCGGAAACTTGTCGTCGGTTAGCCGACACTTAAATGACCATCGGTTAAGCGACACCTATGAAACCATCGCTTAAATGTAAAGTGTCGCTTAAGCGACAGAATATTTTCGACAGTAGTAATTTTTTTTTGAGAAAATAGCCTTCATAACCGTCTCTTAAGCGACGAATATCAACTAAAAGCGTCGGATATGCGACACCTACAACCGTCGGATACGTGACATATATTAAACTAAACGTCGGAAAAGCGACACATATTACCGTCGGAGAAGTGACGGCTATCTAGAAAAGGCGTCGAAAAAGAGACAGAAGAAACCGTCGCTTAAGCGACGCTTGTGGAAATTTTAAAAAAAAAAATTAATTAATTTTTTTGCTAATTCGGTCTTACTAGGAACAGATGAGGGCCTTTTCGACTTCGGTCTTCAATTGGTGTAGTGAAACACTTATATATATTAGATCTTGGAACGAAAACTAAACTAAGTCTCCGCCTGCCAAGCAAGGAACACTGGAGATATACACGGGTCAAGCTACTTCTTGGTTGAGGGCTGCCATCATATCCTTCATAGACTGAGTTGACCCACTGGCAATTGCATCTTTAAGTTCTTTCAGCTTAGCTTCCACCGTGTCCTTAACTTCTGTGGGTACCTTCTCGCCAAGCTCCTTCAACTGCTTCTCAGTCTGATAGACGACAAAATCAGCTTGGTTCTTTGTATCAATAGCTTCTCTCTTCTCTTTGTCTTCTATATGACCAATATGTAAACATATATCATAATTTTCTTATTATAAATATTTAGGAACAGTTATCAATTCAAAATATACTCTCATATCTCAAGTCACATAACTTGTATCTTATATGGTTGAAAACCACCGAAGAAATATAAAATACTACTGCGAGTAAAACACACCCACCTGGACTGCTGCCCCTAGAGCTACGACTTCATCTGGATTGACAGTGACGTTTGGCTCTTTGTTGGTCACTCTCTTGACAAGATACTGAACAACAGGAATCCTAGTAGACCCACCAACTAAAATAATTTCATCCAAGTCCTTGTAAGAAAATTTTGCATCTCTCAATGAGGTCTCGACAGGAGTCTTTAGCCTGCAAAATGCAAATAGAAAAGTGGGGCTACATGAGATTCGGCTTTCAGATTGAAGTGAGTAAAACAATAACTTGTACCATAAGTATTAGGTACCAACTTACCTATCAAGCAAATCAGAGCACAACTCTTCAAATTGGACCCTTGTAAGGGTTGTTTCAATATGCTTGGGACCATCTGCAGTGGCTGTTATGAATGGCAGACTACAGCACAAATTAACATTCAAATTTACAATTAAAGCAATAAGAGACAACAGGAGAAATTTACAAAAATGCATTGCAATGTGATGGCCATTCTCATACAAAAAACACTTCAGCAATATAAAGACATCGAAAAGTAGTGATATAATCATATCAATTAAAAACTAAAATACAAAAACCAAGCATATATAATGACTGGAGCCTATAAACACATGCTAATAACATCGAGCTGTCTTGATAGCACATTACAGTAATTGAAGGAAAACAGTTTTAATGCACCTAATGCTTGCTTAGGTGAGTGATGACAATTCAATCTTAGCCTTCTCTGCAGTTTCAGTTAGACGTTGAAGGGCTTGTTTGTCTTTTAACAAGTTGATACCCTCATCTCTCTTAAAGTTTGAGGCCAGCCAGTCAACAATTCTCTATAGCAAGAAGGCATTTCATAGTTACTCCCCATGCTGAGAAAACATCTTAGAAAAATAACCGATCAACTTCTACCAAAGAAAACCTCTTTATTAACTTGCACTTCATGAAGCATAGTGCTGGACAAACCTTGTCAAAGTCATCTCCACCAAGATGCGTGTCACCTGAAGTGGAAAGCACCTCAAATACACCATCTCCAACCTCAAGCACTGCATACAGAATACCAAATTAAACGTGCCCGTACATTTTGCAGATATTTATCGACATTGTCTAAAACCACAACAGTTTGCACCTTTTCCAATGGCTTTTCTGGCAGAGTTCCTCTATGAATCTGGAAAAAATTCCAGGTAGGGGCAGAGTTCCAAAGGTGTGGTGGCAGAGTCCCTCCATGGAACTCTGCGCCTAGGGGTTTTACCCCATTTTAAACCGACCCAGATGCTCAAAAAATCGATCAGAATTCCAGATCAATCAGAACTCTGACTTCTTTGAGTTGCCGGATTCCTACCAGGGGGGTGCAAAGTGCTGTGTTTTAGACAACATCGTATCTATCTTGTGGTTTTAATATTCAAATTACTTAACAAACAAAAAGCAGCCTTCTTTGGTACAAGAATCAAAGTAAACAAGTACCTAAATTAAGCCAAAATATTTCCCAATGCCCAAAGCTTACAGCAAAAGGAAAATTATAGGTTAAGATAACAATATCAATTACAAATAAAAACAGAAACGATGCAAAATAATACCCCAACAATATCAATTACAAATAAAAACAGAAAAGATGCAAATAACCCCACTAGTATAAAACGAATTGGGATGGTGTTAATGGGTGTAGTTATCAGACCATATCACCTTGATAATAGTGTTACATTCTTGGCAAGATGGATTTCTATTTGGTGATTGTAGATAGAGATGATGACTGAGTTTGATTAGCACACTTGTGGATCGATTGTGCTTAATTGTAGTACTTATGGACAATCTTGTTGATGATTGATGTTTGGATATAGGATGTCCTAAATTCAAAGCTCAAGTAGAGAATAAAAGAGAAGAGAAAATAGTCTCGACATGGACTATTGCAGTGGTTGCAATCGTGGATTCTAGTTTGTACCTATCTTCCTTGGTTGACTTGGTTCAATGAGCTTAAATCCCATTCGCCCAGTTGGTTTCAACAGACCTCATTCTCCATGGTACAATAAAAGGTAAAAGCAATGCACATTCATTTTTCATGGAAAATCAAGTACACCAAAAAAAATTAGTAAGAACTTGAATAATATCTAATTGGAGGGGTCTGCTCTGTTTGCCAAGTAATAATTAATGCTCATAAATGCAACCATTATCATTAAAACCAACAAAAGGATGCCCGACCCTGACATGAAGAAACCACATAAACCATAACTTCTTGCGCACGCCTTGGATAAGGGGATCTCGTTGCAAATATCAGTCTTTTTTATTTAGCTAATTGGATGTCCATGAGATACTTGAATAGGTGATTCACCATTAAGAGTCTTTTTTCCAAAAGTATCTTTAATCTCCTCTCAATAGATTAGTTAAGAAATCAAGGTTGGTTGGCTGAGAACATTTTGTCTAGTCAAGAACTGGCTAGCAGAGATATTTCTACTAGCATTGAATGTTCCAGTTTTGAGAATGAGAAGTCAGTGTCTAACTAATGATCCCATTGGCCATAGTTGATTCTTCGAATGTTTACAAAACTCACCAGGTTTGTCTCAGACTCATGATTTAAAAATACTTCACATAAAACAAGCCAAGATCACTCAGTGACATGTCAAGCTCACTCCCCATAAATCTGGCTCATCAATTGCCAGCTCCACTCGCAAGTACTCATGGGTCAAACTGTTTTTTATGGGAGAAAACATGTATTGATGTCTACAGTGGTAGAACTCATACAGCCGTGTTTACAAAAGACCAAATTTACAATCATAAACTCAGCAGAAATATATTCAATACTCTAAGAGCCTTCAATCCAAAAAACATAGAAAACTAGCTAATACTAAGTTAATATAATCCTGATCCATACATAGCCTCAAAACTATAAACTAGACAAAACATTACAAGATAATTTCGGAACAGAGATTGCCCAACAACTCTCATTTGACAGTCAGATGAGAATCTTGCTTAGTGAATCATTGGCAACCGAATAGGTCATCCACCAAGAGCTCTACTTCAACAATAGTTGCCTGCTGACAGCTGGGCAAATTGTCCATAATAAGTTCCAGATTGATAAGCACTTTCATTTTGAATTCTCCATCATTTTACCATGAATCAATTATGCTCTCAATTCCAATGTCAACCCCAATTGGTACAAGGCACTGCACATTTCCTACTTAAACCAGTTCTCAGCCTCATCTCTCTCTCCAATGTGGGTCCTAATATTTTTTAAAGCACCTAATCAAGGCCAAGGGTATCAATTCAGATCCACCCTGTTGATCAATGAATCCATTGAGTGAGGTTCAAGCAAAAACTAGTGTCTGTTGTACAATGTACCACCTTGACTGCTTAAAG
>LPNX010922107.1:269301-327808 GCA_001517045.1 Pseudotsuga menziesii | reverse complement strand
TTTAGCAGAATTCTGCGCTATAATGTTCATTTTGACCAAACATGATGACCATGTAAACTCCTAAGAAATGGAAGAATTACCCAATAACCCAAAAAATAACAGTTTGAAAAGATCATGTAGAACCAGTTACGACCTAGTATTTGCTTATACAGATAAATGATCCCTTATATTGGAGAGAGGGGTCATTGTATGGAGCAAGGCATACCACATTGTTCTAGAAGATCCAATCATACTTGGGCAGATTCTTTTAGACTGCCAGGATCTTACTCCAGCTGGGGGGCCTGTTCTTATCAACAATATTGCTCTCATCAATAAAATCATACCGATGTCTGTCAGCATGGCTTATTTTGTTGGGATCAACCAATTTCATAAGCCCCTGAAAGGACCTTGCAGGAATGGTCCCAGACTCATTCGAGCAAGTCACCATCACAATCCTAAACCTCTTCAGACTATCCTTGTCTGCAGTTGAGGTCTCAAAGCACTGCCTGCCTAGATTGTTGGCCCTTAACAGAACAACCCCGGTGCCATGTACCAATAACAGGGACACAATGAAAACAGCCAAAAGACTGAACATAACAGGACGAAAAACCCTCTCTGATAAGATCCAGCACCGGTGCTTTATATCCGGGCCCCCCTTGAACGAATCCTGCATAGTGATGCCTATGTAACCCCTTGAAGAATTCTTCCCACCAGGTGAAATCCCAACCCTCCTCTGCGGACAAAGGGCAGAAACCCCTCCCATTCAACAAAACCCTATAATGGCATGGATATTCTATATGTTAATAGGATTTTATAGTCCATTCAAATCCCTCTAGTTTGAGTTCGCGACAACAACAACCTCACAAATTTCCTGACTTCCAAAGAGTTCCCAAAGCATGGGGCATGCAAGAGACTTGTAATCCCTAATTAAAACAAAAAGCTGAAATGGTGAAAAATTATTGGTTTGGTTCCCCCTATATTTGATAATTATCTGAATAAAACTCAGGGAATACGGTGGGATTGTGGATATTGTAATCCACCAAATTAAATTGCTCCACATAAAATTTCAAATGCTCATCTTTGCTAATATGCACCCGTGGGTCAAGTGCCTCATCTAGGCAAACCAGGTTTTATACCTCAATAACAGGGGCCTTCTTCCCTCTTGACTTATTCTTTTGGGTAGTGTCCCCTGCCGTGCCTTGCCTGTGATCGGTACTGTGTGCAGCAACATTCGTTTTATGCTCTAGTACCATATTTGTATACCATATGCCACCTTCCATAGCTCTCGTTGCCCACAGGTTGAACCTTGTCAAAGGATCCACCCTACAACAAGGACAACAAAAGCAATAGGTAAGGCAAGGGATGCCTAAATAAAATGGTGGAAGCGATAATAGAAACATGCAGAGATAGCATAACACTGCTGGCCGAAAGAAAGAAATAAAAAGATTTGTACTAGAGGTTTGCTGAGATTTGTATCAGACTTCTGCTGGTCCTCCGATTCTTCCTCCTCCGTTTCTTGGGTGCTTGGCAATGGTGAGAGTGACCCCATAGACATTTGAAAATGGTAAATGAGAACAGGGGTTTGAATGATAAGAGCCGACATTCAATACGACCAATGTATATGCCACCACGATAGCACAAATCACATCAAAGCGCTTTGTATTCTTTTTTCCAATTAACCATTTTGAAGCGCCGTCGCTGAAGCGACACTTAAGCAACGGGTAAATGAAAAAAGGGGCAAATGAGAAAAGGGGTTTCTTTTATTTCAATGGTTGACCAATTTGAAGCGCCATCGCTTAAGCGACACTTATGAGGAAATCCGTCACTTAAGAGACGCTTATTGAGCCTAGCCGTCGCTTAAGCGACGCTGATGACCACAATTTCAAAAAAAATTTTTATCTTTGTGATTTTTGGTACAGTTAAAAGAAAAAATCCACGCGCTGTCGGAAGTAACCGTCGGATTTTGAATCAAAATGTAGTAGTGGTAATAATAGCTTGATTATGTTGCAAAATAGCAAGTTTGATGATAAGTGGGAATAAATAGGATCATTGGTATGATATGATGATTCTTTGTGATTAAGTCAAGTACTCTTATATATATGTGTGTGTGTGTGTGTGTATTCTTGGAATGTTGTAAAGATATTGTTAATGTAATATTTTGGTCTTGCCAAGATAGTATGTGCTTGAACAATGGTCAGTGTTGCATACAATTGCAATTGTTGTAATACCTGTTAAGAAACACATCTTTATGATCCTTGTTGGGAAAGTATATTGGTGGTGCAAATATATTGATGAAAAAGTATCTATATTTTGTTTATAACTTTGTATATACTGATGGAAATTGCGTAATTAATTGGAAATTATTTTATGTATCATGAAGAAGCATTTTGTGTATATAATGCCCCATATTTCTAAATTCATCAATTACAACTTTAACATGAACTATATTGGAACTTTATTTGCTTATTATCGGTTGGACTCAGTCAGATATATTGAAATTGTGTTATGTGGACATGTGGACTCCCTAGATGTGTGGATAGTAAAGAGAAGTTATCGCTTTAAATTATTAATGATGATGAATATGTTATTTCTATTGAACAAGCAAATGGAAGGTGGGAGATTGTTGTAATCTCACAGATCACATAAAGTTACCAATAATACATACTAAAACATACATACATAACAGAGACAAGAGACAAGAACAGATAGATGGAATAACAGATTATATCAGCATAAGAGGGTCCATACAATACAGAGAACTGAACCGAGTTCTCATCTGGCTAAAAAACCTAATATATATGATTTACAAACAATTACAAAATAACTACCTATCGGTTCGGTGAACCGACATGACCTTAGGTGGCCGACCTAATCTCTAGTTTAGTTGGCTGACTGACTTAGTCGGCTAATCGACTAAGTCGGCTATCGTTCAATTCAGCATACCGACTTGCTCTTCTAACATCTCCCCCACGAACAAAACATTTCTTCGTCCTGAAGAAACATGGAGGTACCAAAAAAATGCCTGTCTATGTAGTCATTTGTTTCGTGCTTGTCCTTCATGGGCTATGACGTCTGATTGTTGGTCTTTTCTCCACGTAGACTTCAACAATTGTTGGGCTCATCATGGCTAAGTGATGTTGGAAATCTTTCCAACTCTGCAATATTTTTTGAATGTCGATGGTGAGTGTAGTCAGATTTGATAGGATCGACATTTTTTATGGCATGGAAATTTCAGCTATTCTTTCCATGTCCAGACCCATAAATTGGTCCTTCTCCTTTGCAGTCTCTACAAGTCATTTCATATGTGGGAAAATGATGTCTACTTTTTCCAGATTGGGGATGGCTTGATACACCCATTGATGTGCTTCCCGCTTGAGTTTCTGCAGCTTGGCTGTCTCAAGCACTATTTGGTCTTCTATTGTGCTTCTGAGTGTCTCATCAGTGGCTTTCCTTTTTTCAAGTGCTTGGATCCCTTGTTAGGTCTGTCGAGTTTGTTGATAGACTTGCCCGTAGTAAGTAGGCCAGTCTCGTAGTACTTCCTCGGTGATGACAGACTCCTCCATGTGATCTTGCAATACTTTGTAGGCTTCGGAAAAGGCTGTGTGCTACACCATCAATAGTCAAACGATTTCTTCTTTCTGCTCTTCTTTTGTTTCTTGAAACTGTACTTGGAGCACCGACACCACATTTTCAAACAGTTGATAAGATTTTTCTAGCGGTTTTTTGGTGTCGACCTCTATTGGTCCTGGTATGACAGACTGGACCAGGTCCCTGCACTTGTTAAGGAACTTAACTTGTTCTTTTTCCTTGCTGTCTAGTTCCTTAAGTCTGTGCTAGTTCCTTGTCTTTGCTTCGACTGCTAGTGCTTCCAGTAGTTGTTCTAGCTCTGGATCTCTCAGTTTGGTTGCATCGACCGCAGTGGTGGATCCAACTAGATTGATGTGGACCATTGCTGGCTGTCCATGATGGTCCTTATTCTTTTTCTTCTTTTTGTGCTTCTCTGCTTTGGCTTGTTTCGACATCTGTATACCTACAAAAGTTGAGTCGGGATTTTCTGTTTGCTGTGCAATAGTGGTTGATGGTATTTTTGTTTGGGGCGGTGGGATGACTATTGCCTCTAGTTTTTCGGATGCAGGTGGTCCAGAAGTGGATGCGGTTGGTACTGATGGTTGTGGTGGGGTTGGTTCTGGTGTAGTTGGTTGGATTAGGGGTTCTGTGTTGGGGGGTGGTGGTGGTGGTGGTGATGGGGTTGGGGAATGGTCAGGTGTGATTAGGTTGGTGAAAATGTGGTCGAGTGGTGGAATGTTGGTCTGAGGGGCCGATTCGAAATCGAAGAACAGTTGGTTGATTTCTCTGTTTATGTCCTCGATGTTTTCTTCTTCCTCACCTCCGGTCGGTTCAGAGGTTGGTAGGTGGGGTTGTGGTACAATCAGAGTGATAGCCGTGGTCCGACATCCCACAACTTTGGCTTCCTTGTCAGGGTTCCTTTTGAAGACCGAAGTCGAAGTTGCAAAATTTTTTAGTCCCTGAAGGACTTGGCTAGGTTGTCGGGATCCACCAGCTTCAAACAAGGGTGCTTTAGTGGATAGCTTCTGTACCGACGTGAATATCTCAGGCAGTTTCTCAATGAATGCTTGCAGATCTCTGTCCCTATCGAATTTTTCTTTCACTGCCTCCGACATAACACTCTTGCATAAGTCGAGTGGGCTTATCGAGAGTTGTTTTGGTGCTAACCCTTTAGTTACTTTTTTCGGGGATGGAGGTGGGGGTGTAGACACCAGGTCTACAATGTTTTCAAGTGTCGATGTGTGTGTGATTTTGGCTTTCTTTGGTCGACCTCATAATCCTCCTGCCTCGACAAATCTCTGGAACTGAGTTTCCACTGGTACTTTATTTGCTGCGGCAACTTCAATTATGTCGATGGCCGTAGCTCCCAGTTCTTCTTCATCATCTGATGACTCTGGAAGGAGAAGCTTACGCTTTCCTTTCCCTTGTGGTTGTTGTGTTCTTTGCCTCTTTCTTGCAGCTGTTATATCTTTCGACAATTTTCTTATAATTTCTTTGGTGATAGCATATTCTGGGTTGTCTTCTTTTGTCTCTCCCCTTGGCTCCTAGATCGGGATGAGACTTTCTTCAGCCGGAAGGATTTCCTATTGCTCTGCATGTATTTCTTCTGTCTGTGGTTCTTCCCTCTATGCTGTTAGAGGTTTAATGATGATTTGAAGTTGGCCAGTGTGTTCAACCGGTGTCTCCTCCGACACAAAGGTATTGATGTAGAGGTTCATCTCATAATCCTCTTCTTTATCCTGGTTTGTTAACAACTCCTCGATTGAGAAGTCGATTTCCTTGGCCTTCGCTAATACTGGTATTTTTGTTCCAGCTTGTCGAGGCAGCTCCCGAAAGATCTGTTCGACTGACGGATAATAATTAAGGGCCTTTGCATTTGATTTAACATCCTGCATGTACCACACTGAAGTATGGTCGAGCTCTAATTGGATGTGGGACTTTTTGGGTATACTTCGTCGGATGTTTTGAGGCACCCTCCATCTAGTCATGCGTACTTTTAGCTGTTGGAGCCAGTTTTCCAATAGTACTTTTCCATTTGCAAGTTCCTTCAATGTTCCTTTCTAGGAGAAGGCTTTGAATTTCCACATGTGAAATTTTGTCGGTTCTTGAAAACTTTTGTGTCCTTCGGGGAAAATAGAATACATGACTATCCATAAGATAAGGGGTGGGAACCTGATGATTCCTCTCGTATCTTGGCATCTTTCACAGATGGTTTTGACCATTTCAGCAACATAACCAGCCCATCTGTAGATCTTTCCATTAGTCGCAATGGTGTCGACTTCTTCTAGCATATCTAACTTGAGGTCGCTTCCTTGACCTATTAGGGTGAGTGTGATGGCTATTATTTTGGCCATGATCTGTGGCGTACGGGCTGTGATTTGACTGATCATCAACCCTTTTGAGTTTTTGCCCGATGGTGACCCGGTTAATTCTTCGACCAGTCCCTCTTTAATACGGACTGGTACTGGGTTTCCTTTGTTTGAGAGACCTGTCAGGTTGGAGATGAATTCTCTAGAGATGTCGACCGGTTGGTCGAAGTAAAACTGGCCGTTGTGGTACCGACTTATGATAAACTTGACGGCTGTTTCTTTTGTGCCACTGAAGCTGGCCATAAGCGGTGCATTGAGATAGTTGAAGATGGTACTGTATTGTATTTTCCCGACAGCTTGAGTCGACTTCTTGTCGACGTAAGCCCACTCTTTTACCTCGGTCCATAGTTTTTGCCATGAACCCTCCTGTACCTTATAATTCTTAATGTTCTTTAGCCTCCTGACTAAAGGTGTTTCTGCAGTCTATAATTCCTTGACTTTGGCTGAGGCTCTAGTCTGTTTGGGTGCCATTTTGTATGTTTGGTAGTCGATTTCACTAAGATGCCTTTGCCTTTTAGTCATCTGGTTGCTTTGATGCTCTCTCTGTTTGATTTGCGGTGAATGAAACTTCGGTGGTCCATTATTTATAGTGGGCGCATTGGATGTTCTTGTCGATGTATGTATTAATAGCGGACGTGATGTTCCAGCTAGAACACTTGAGTGTGCGTTAGTGGCGAATTGGTTTCGGCGCTCGAGGTCATGAATGCGCGATGGGCCTATCGAGGTTGTCAGTCGATGTCAGTTGTGAAAATGGTCGATGGTGTTATGTCGATGGGCATGATGTCGGTTTTCGAAGTGGTAATTTTCTGTCATAGTTTTCTGCATGTACGGTATTATTTTTCTTTTTGTATTTTTTTAAATTTTTATAGTTTTTGTTTAACCGTTATGGTCGTTATATGATTTTTTATTTTTTAGTTTCTATAGCATTTTAGTCGGGCTCCATTAACGAGTTTCCAAAATACTATGCCTTGTAACGTCCTTAGTCGGACTGATCCATTGGTATGTATCTCTTCGACAACGTAGGGTACCATCCATTCTGTATGTAACTTTTTAGGTTTTCCTTTTACTCGACTATTGTATAGTAAAGCAAGGTCTCCTACCGACAAGTTTTTGTTCTTGATGTTTATGTCATGCCATGCTTTTTGTTGTTGTTTCTGGATTTCTTGATGTTGCATTGCGAGTAGTCAGTGTTCTTCTAGTTTAATTAGTTGCAATAGTCGGTCCTTTCTTCCTTGTTCAACATCGACATGTAATATTTCTGCAATAATAGGTGTCTGTTGTCGGAAGTGTAGTGGAACTACTGCTTCCTATCCATAAACTAGACGAAAGGGGGTTTGGTCGGTTGACCGTTTATATGTTGTTTTGTATGCCCATAGTACTGCAGGTATCTTATCATCCTAGTCGTCCTTATTAGCATTACATATTTTTGTTAAACCTTTTGTTAATGTTTTGTTAAATGCTTCAATTGCTCCATTTGACTGAGGATGGTATGCTGTACTCCGACGATGGTCGATTTGGAACTGGTCGGTTAGGGCTTTGATAGTTTTATTGATAAAGTGTGTTCCCTGATCACTGATTAAGGTTAATGGAGATCCAAATCTGGTAATGATATTCTCATAGATGAACATAGCGGCTATCTCACTAGAGCATGTGTCGACAAGTTCTGCCTCTGCCCATTTGGTCACATATTCAACTGCAGTTATGATATACCTTGCACCTGTCCTTTTTGCTGGTATAGGAAATGGTCCTATGAAATATATGGCCCAAATTTCAAATGTCAAACTTGGGTTTACTAATATCAAAGGAATTTCTGTGCTAGGCAGGGGTCGACCTAGTCTTTGACATCTGTCACATTGACTTACAAAATTTTTGCAATCTTTGTAAAGTGTCGGCCACCATAACCCTGATTGCTGGATTTTCTTTGTAGTTGTGTCTGCTTGGAAATTTCCTCCTACGGGTCCATAATGTGCTTCATGCATAATGTTGTCTCTTTCATGTTCCCGTACACACCTTCTGAAGATGTCATCTAATCCCATTTTGTAAAGAAATCCATTTATAAGACTGTATGGTGCATTTTTCATAGCTAGGATTTGTTTCTTCTTTGTACTCATTCCTTCTGGTGCTTGTCCATCTTCTAAGGATTGAGTTATTTCCTCTAAATCCGCTGGGACTAATTCTATCCGAAATAGATGTGCATCTGGTAAGTCACATTTGACTCCTGTCAGTTCCTCTCCTGTGTCGATTTGGGATAAATGGTCGGGACCGACATTTAACTTACCTGGTCTGACAACAACTTCGAATTTGAATTCTTGAAATAGAAGTAGTCATCGACAAATCCTTCCATGGGGTAGAGGTTTATTGACAAGGTACTTAAGTGCCTCATGATCAGTATAAAATATAAATGGGTTAGCTAGAAGATAATGTCGATATTTTTGTAGTGCAAAGACCATTCCTAATGCTTCTCTTTCTGTTGTTGAATAATTTCTTTCAGCCTTGTTTAATTTTCAGCTACTGTAAACTATAGGATAATCCATTCCATCATCTCCTGGTTGAGTTAGGATTGCTCCTATTGCTAGACCTGATGCATCAATATGAACATGGAATTTGATCGACTAGTTTGGAAACCTTAGGATTGGTGCTTCGACTAGTTTTCTTTTTAGTTTTTCAAATGATATATAGCACTCTTCTGTCTAGTCGAACTCTTTATCTTCCCTTAATAGTTCTTCTAGTGCATAGGTCATATCTGAATAATATCTTATGAATTTTCTATAATAGCCTGTATGACCTAGTAGCACTCTGACTTGTTTTGAGTTCATTGGTGGTTTTAAGTCAAGGATAATTTTGATTTTTGCAAAGTCGACCTTAATACCTTCCTTACAGACAATGTGTCCTAGCAATATCCCTATGGGGGTGACAAATATACACTTCTTGATATTTAGGGCTAGATGGATTTGTCGATATCTTTCCAACATAAGTCTTAGCCACTCGCAATGATCTTTTAACATGGAGTATATTGTCCAATCATCAAAGTATACTGCCATGGTTTTGTAAATATACTCTTGGAATGTATTGACCACAATTCTAGAGAATACTGCAGGTGCATTATTTAATCCAAAAGGCATAACCTTGTAAGCAAATGAGCCGAATTCACGTACAAATGTTGTATTTTTTTTATCTTCTTTAGGTATTGGCACTTGGTTATAACCTGAGAATCCATCTGTAAATGAGTAGCATTCATGTACTGCCACCTCATTTAAGATTTCATCCGCATAAGGAGTTGGAAATTGGTCTGTCAGTGTCACTTTATTTAGCTCTCTGAAGTCGACACAAATTATTAGTTTGGTCGGATCATGTTTCTTAGGTTGGACTACCATTGGACTTGCCCATTCTGATTGGTCAATAGGGTAGATGATGCCTGTTGCAAGCATGTTATCAATTTCCTTTTTGACTATCTCTTTGTATTTGTGAGCTAGAATATATGGCCTTTTCTTCACAGGTCGAACATCAGGTTTAGTGTCGATTTTCATTTCACCCATTTAGTGGACTAAGCCTTTGAGGTCTTTATAGTCTCTGTCAAATACATCCTGGAAATCCTATAGTAAGTTCACTATCTCTGTTGTCTGCACTTCACTCCAGTAATCTCCAATCTTTGCCATTTTTGGTCGATCATCATTTGAGATGTCGAATTATTTAGTTTTGACTTTAGCATCTAGCCATTCTGGTGCTTTGGCTTCATTGATTGGTCAACTTCCTTCTTTAAACTGGGAGAATGTGGCAAGGAATTTGGCTGCAGTCATTCAGTCGGCTTCCTCCTTGTTGGTTGTTTCAACTTTAAACACTGTGGGAATAGGTTTTGTCGTTTCGACATGGTTTGATTTCCATCTAAAGCTTTTTCCTTCTATATTTTCGTTTTCTAACTGTAGTCTTGTCGAGTGTGGTATTGTCTCGGTTTGTATATTGTTACAATTCATTGTTTGTCGGTTTTCTTTTAGGAGTTTATTTTCTGTTGGTTGTATAAATTATTTAATATGTTTTGCTGTTTCGACCAAATTTTCATTTTGTGGTATAAAGTTGAAATCTTTAATGAAATTTTCTCTGAGTTCATGCCATAGGAAGTTTTCACCCCTAGCTTCTTCCATTTTATACCATTTGTTTGGTAAGTTGGAGAGGGTTGATGGAAATAGGTGTGGCCATGCTCATTCATCCTTGTACCCAAGTCTTCTCCATTACTTTTGACATGTCTTAATATGATCTTCTGGATTCTATCCTTGAATGAATATAGGTATCTGAGCTTGTTTGGTTAACTTCTTTCCTCCAAACTTTTCTACAAAGTAAGTTGAAGTTGTTGTCCAGGTTTGTAGTCTTGTATGATGGGTAGCCCACCATCTAGCAGCTTGTCCTGTAAAAGTTTCTACTAAACTTTGTAGTCGACCATGTTCACCAATATTTTTGGAAACTTGTTCTACATGCATGACTGGTGATTCTCTTTCCTTGTATCTTGGTATTTGTGTAGTATTTACATTTGTAGGGTTTAAAGTAGGGTATTCCCTCATTTTCTTCTCAAATATTTTTGAGACAATGGACACTATGAAGCACTGCTGGGTGAGCTTTTTCTGTACTTTTTGGATAGTCCAACACCCTCTTTCTTGTGTTTCGTAGATCTCGACTTCCCAATCATATAATTCTGCGTCTGAATTATAACCGACTGAGTCTTGATTACCTAAGTAGAGTTCACCATATGTGTTAGGTTCTGTGTAATCTTCATTATTCTGTATCTGATAAAGTTGTCGGATATCAACTTCTTCGTCGGTAGGTTCTACCCAAGGTTCTCCTTGGGATGGATGAATAGGTACAATGACCTTTTGTCCATTTCCTTTTAATTTGATTCTCTCCTTGTCCAGGGATATCGATGCTTTCATATTTCTACCCTAAGGTCGGCCAACTAACGCTGGGAAGGAACTGGATCCTTCCTTAGGGTCAATGATTTCGAAGTCGACTTTGGTCGACATTCCTTTTATAGTTGTATCAACATTTTTCCAAACTCCAATAGGTTCAATTAGGCCCTGGTCGTCTAGTTTTAGGTATATACTTGACTCATGTAGTCGAGGTCTGCCCAGTTGTTCCCAAGTGTCATGAGTCATGATGTTTACTTGTGATTCGAAGTCGAGTACAACTTGTCGGACATGATATCCTTCAATTTCTAGGTCGACAAGTGGGTCAGCATCACTTTTATATTTTTTATTTAAACTGCAAATATTCTTTGTTTGTTTTTCGATGTTGTTGTGTTTTATTTCATATAGCAAATCGATGAATTGAGATACTGAGTTACCTTTTTGTACGAGTTGTATTAATTATTTTATTGTGTTATGTCGATTGTCATTAGCCTCTTCTTGTTGTGCAATTTCTTTGAATACATTTGTTGCCTCTTTATATGTTTGTTTTTCTTGAAGTGGATCAGGGTAGACATTTTTCTCTTTTATTTTACTGATTCTTGGGTTATCACTTCCTGTTTTTGTCCCTTGTCGGGTTACAATATGCAAATTCTTTGTATTTAGTACATCATTTTTTTGCACACACGACAAGACATTGACATTATTATTTTTATTTATTTTATCCAACATGGTAGGGAAATCCTCTAGTGAGTGATCCCCTAATCCACAACGAGTACAAAATTTGACATCATTTCTGGCTTTATATGGACAGTCTGCATACCGATGTCCCTCCTTATAACATGTAAAGCATTGGATGGGTCGACGTGGTCGGTTGTCTCAATTTCCAGAGAATCGACCTCGACCTCTGTAGCCTCCATGTCGATTGTCATACCTGCGCTCGTATCTTCGACCGTCGTATCTTTGATTGTTCTGATCATTTGGTAAGTTGTTTTGCTCGTTATTTTGTGCAATTGTAGTGGTTTGGTAGACTGCATGATAATTCTGTCGGTTCTTTAGGTTTAGATGGCAGTCGGCTGTGTTATGATTCTTTGTTTCGCAGATTGCACACCAAGATGCCTTGCCGTTCTTTATGTTGAACGAAGAATCTTTTGTCGAGTGGTCTCCATGCTCTTGGAAAATGTCACAAAAACATTTTGTCTGTACGAATCGAACGTCCTATCGGCTGGTTTCTTGTTGACAATTGTCTTTTGATTGTCCGACCATTGAGCACTTCATGCACTAGATATCCTGACTTTTGAGGTTTAATTCTTTTAGAGACTTTTGCACGATCTCAAGTTGTTCTTCTAGTCTGTGATCGATGGAGTATGCTGGTATGTCCTCATCCATTTCCACTTGGAGAGCTTTTGTAAGTGCATCTTCATAAGACTTGAATGTCTCCAGAATTATGTGTCGGTGGATTTTCTGAGATAAGCCTGCAAGAAACCACTGGATTAATAATTGTTCATCAATAACATAGTCCAGTTGGCTAAGAAGGTCTTTCCAACATTTATCATAATTGCGAGCAGTTTCTCCTGGCTTATGCGATGTTGTTTTTGGTTTCTTTGCGGCCAGATTTTTTGCATCTGGAGTTTTGAAAAATGATAGAAATTGCGCTTTAATCTCGGCTTTGGTTGCTCAGGGTTGTCTTTTAGAAAAGGTCATGTACCAAGTTAATGCCCTATTCCTCAAGGCACTAGCGAACTGCGCCATTTGTCTGTCTTCATCCATAACTGGGTTAGCCTCCCAAGTCAACTCACAGACGAACGAATGTTGTCTCTGGTCCTCATCACACTCATATAGAGGAATATGTGATGACCCGTGACCCATGTCAGAATCACTATCACTTCTTTCAAAAGGTGGCAGTGGTGGAGGTGGGCTTGTAGGTGGTGGGGTTATTTGTTTATTCCTGTCTGCGGGACTATTGTCGGCAGAACTCTCGTTCCTGTCGGTTGTTTTTTTTGTTTCGTCTTCGACCAGCAGTCGGTTGGTTTCGACCTCTTCTGTCGATGTCCAATTGCAATTATCTATCCCCAGTTTTGAATGTTCTATGTCCTCCAAAGCTGTGTTTGGCAAGGGGGGTGCTCCTTCATGTGTTGGTAAAAGTAAGTGGATACTTTGGTTAGAGGGTACCACTTGAAAGGTAACCCAATTTACTTTTTCTCGTTGATGGATAATAAGATATCTACCATTGTATGTCTCGTCGTCTAGTTGAATCCATATACCAAAGTCACCAGCTCCTAGTCGTAGGTCCTCTTCGACAATGGCTTGTATCTGGGTACGCAGATTCAACAGAGACAAAGTTGTTCCTTCTTGGGGAGCTTCTAATTGGAGAGATTATTTCTGCTTTATCCACAATTCTTCTTCCGTAGGGGACGCCTCTTTTTCCATGCCTTCTTCTTGTCGGTCATTACCCAACTCTGGCGGATTTATTTCCTGGTCAGTCGCCCTAGTACTCATTCCTCTGTGCAGTGCTAAGGCTCTTTCTCTTCTTTCTTCCCTTCTTTGTTGTCTCTCCTCCCTCTCTATTTTCTGGAGGTCCGACATACCTTTGTGTGACACTGTCTTCTTGATTTCCTTTTAGTCGACTTCTTCTTACTGGTGATTGGTATCTGCTTTTAGTCGACTAGAATCCACTCCACTTTATCCCGACATATGACCAACTACCTCCCCATAGCCTACCGAACGCTTTAGAAAGCCCAAATAGTTTGGTCTACTTGCTTAGGAAGTATTCCCACTCCCTTTCTGCGATGAATTTTTCCCACCTCTTTTGTTTTTCCACCCAGTTAGGGTTTAATGGCGGTCCACAAAGTGATGGATGAGGTTCGATAATATGATCTACTCCCTTCTCGATTAGGAATTTAAACAGCAAGGTCGGTAAGGAACACAAGAATTGCTCGGTGAGGTCTGTGTACATTTCTTCTTGATGGTTTCCACCGAAGTCCTTTCTTCTACTGCTTGTTCCTCGTAGAATTCATGGGTGATTTTTACGAACCACTCCGATAAGTTTGTTCTTCCCCCATGAATCAGTTTTTTCTAGCAACTGTTGATCTTTAGTCCCTTCCGACTTTTTCATCCAGGAGTTTCTTCAGATGTTGGGGCACTGGTTCTACAAACTGCTCATGTGTCTCTGTAAAGAATCTTGCTTTTTCTTGTGCGGTCATTAATCTGTTTCTTCGTGCGTAATTCTACAAATAATTTGCAACTTTACATTCCCACCAGTCCTTAATCTCATGTTCTGATATCATCTGTTTGCATACATTTCAGACATGTACTACCGGCAAAGGAACCAATGTTGTAATCTCACAGATCACATAAAGTTACCAATAATACATACTAAAACATACATACATAATAGAGACAAGAAACAAGAATAGATAGATGGAATAACATATTATATTAGCATAAGAGGGTCCATACAATACAGAGAATTGAACCGAGTTCTCATCTGGCTCAACAGCCTAATATATATGATTTACAAATAGTTACAAAATAACTACCCGTCGGTTCGGTGAACCAACACGACCTTAGGTGGCCGACCTAATCTCTAGTTTAGTCAGCCGATCGACTTAGTCAGCTGATCAACTAAGTCAGCTATCGTTCAAGTCGGCATACCAACTTGCTCCTCTAACAGAGATCAATATATGGATATTAGTTTAGTTGTACTTCTGATGTAGATCAAGTACAAGTTATATTGTAAAGGAACTTACATGATTGTTTTAATTGTCATTTTCGTGATAATGATTATCATCTAAAAGAGTTGGAGATGTTTATACATGAGTTTTATGTTAATAATGAACTACCCCACAAGTTAATTGGTTACGAGATAACTGGATTCCTATGGTGCCAAGGGGAACTAGATGTCTTGGACATTGAGATGATAATGATGTTATATCAGTTTTCATGTTATTTGATTGTGAATTCCAAAATTTCTATTATTTGTGGGTGAGTGTGAGTTTTGACAAGAACCGTGACTTTCCCAAAGTGGTTGTTTGATGACGAGACCACTTCGAATAGTGATGGCATTGTATATTTTATGAAATGTGTTCACCTTGACACTATTAGGGAGTGTGAAGACATTTCCCACCATTTATCTGTTAGGATTATAATCCTCCCTTGTCCAATTTGGTCAATTATGTCTAAATCAAGAGTATGTCTAAATCGGGCATTCTCTTAGTCTATTTTTAGTCACTAACTCAATTGGGTCCACTTGGCCTAATTGGGGCACATGTACCAGTTACTAAAGTGTGGGGAACACTAATTGAGGCCAATTGACACTGATTTCACATGCATGCATGAGTTTAGGAGCCTCCTAGATAAATCCTTACAAATTAGGATCCACTGGGAGTGCCAACACCAGCCTCCATTAGTTGAGTTCAGTTGGTGACTAGTCAATCTCAGTTAGGAGTTGTTTACATTCAGTTCTACTCAGTTAGCGCTAGGTTTACATGGCTGCATGCAGGTGAGGCACATTCTCTCACCTACCATAGTCAGTTAACTAGTTAACTAACAATTAACAATGAATTAGACACTTGAGTTGGGTTGTTGAACTCCGATGGTGATTTAGACATGTTGTAGTTGCCTTGCAATCAAGTAGAGTCTAACCAATTCGAATTTCCTCACATGGATTTGAATTGCATGTGGATATTTAGCCATTGTATTACATTGTAATTATTATCCAATTACTTTTGATTAATGAAAGCATTCACGGCTGCAAACCTTTTGCACTGTTTCATTCTTCAATTCCTGAGTAAAATTGTGTGATCTATTTTGTGAGTTGTGTGTTGATCCATAGATCTATGTGCTAAATTTTAATATGGTATCATAGCCTCAGCAGGACAAGGCACTTCTACTCCTTAGATCTCCTACTGGATCATTTTTTTTTAGCAAAATTGCTCCTTCCGGCACTGCACCAGAAGCCAAAGGTTTACCACTTAATACCCCAAGTTAAGGAATTTTTTATCAAGCTTGCTTGATCAACTATGCTGGGTGTAATGAAAACCTGAAATGTGCAGGATGTCTGACCTTACTTTGTCTTTTTGTGTAATTGAAGTTACAACTTTGAATGGATTCATCAGTTTCTCTTCTTACCTCATTCACAAACTATTCAGAATGGAAGATGAAGATGATTGCATCTCTGAAGAGACAAGGTATCTATGGGGTGTCTATGGGACTCGGTGAAGAGTATTTTGAGAGTGAGAATGATTGGATGAATGAATGTGATGCATATTTTGTAACAATAGCTCTGGCTCTCTCTCCTAGCTTGCACTACCTCACTAAATTTGTTGAATATCCAAAGGATCTTTGGACAAAATTGGACAGAGCCTTTGGAAAGATTGATGAGGATCATAATAGCACTTTGGAGAGCACATCCATCACCATAAGAGTTCCTGATCCAAAAATATCGGCCTCTACTCTCTTTGCTGAATTTGTTCAAGATGAAAAAGAAGCAAAGTCCTCCTCCAGTGATTTTCCTTTGAATTCTGTGCAAAATTTGTCAGTAATTGCTTCCGAAAGTGAAGAGAAATTTGATTTATCTCCCTCTAATGTTGCTACTAGTGTGAAAATATGTAATACCTTGGATATTTTGGGAAAAATATCAGATTACCAGAGTGATCCATTCTCTCCCCATGATCTAGATCTTCTAGCAAATTCTTGCAGGATTGCATGCACCAAAATTCAGAATTTTGAAGAAGAAAAAAATTGTGCATCTACCGTCTCAGTGGACCATACTCTTGGATATGATATGAACTTTCTTGGATCTGATATGATCTTATTTATATCTAATCTGATATTTCTTGGTTCAATATTTTAGGTTCATAAGCTTTCACTACTGCTTGTAGTTGTTCTCATTAATTTTGTGAAGAAACAAGTACTACAAGTCTCCTTCAAAATTGTTGCTGGGGATTTGATTTCATTTCACAGTTTTGGATCTGATATGAACCCATTTAGATCTGATTTACTGTCTGATCTGATATTATTTGGTTTAAATTTTAAAATCAAAGAGCTTTCAGTCATGCTTGTAGCTGCTCTCACCAATTTCGGTGTGAAAAATCAAGTACCGCAATTCTTCCTCAAAATTGTTGCTGGGGATTTGGTATTAGTTTCCTCTTATGAGGTTGCTGATATTTTATTTTTTGATTCATTAGCTATTTCTGAAGCTATATCAGATTATGGAGATCAATCATTCACTCTCCATATTCCCAGGGCTTCTCTACCTTTGGTCACATGCTCATCTCCTCACGGAACTTGGTAAAGAGGAAGATTTTCTGCATCCGCGTGGACACTTGCTCCTAACACTTGGGGCTCTTTTTACCACTCATGGTTTGATTTTCATGGCTGAAACATATTAGTTTCTTGAGTTTTCCTCACATGGTTTGAATCCTCAAGAACCTTTTCTCACTTATCAGTTGATTTCAGTTGCTCTACATGGGTCTAGTCTTCATCCAGTAGTTGTCTATATTTTTATTTAGTTGACCATTTTATTCTTCTTCCAAAGTGGAATATTCCACCAGACATAATGATGGAGAGNCATGCCAAGCCCCATGATCCCTGTGCACAGAAGAACCAGATTGATCTTGATTCTACTTGCTTAGTTAGAGGGGCGGGTGCGGGGGGGGAGGGGGGTTTCCCAAGTGATTTTTTCCTCGGCTCCTTGTATTAAGCGGTTACAGTTACTTTACTTGTTGTAATGGGTGACCCATGGTCTTAGTTACCAGGGCCCAAAAATTGTCCAAGTTAGCATTCAGTGGGGGTGTTATCATTATAATCCTCCCTTGTCCAATTTGGTCAATTATGTCTAAATCAAGAGTATGTCTAAATCGGACATTCTCTCAGTCTATTTTTAGTCACTAACTCAATTGGGTCCACTTGGCATAATTGGGGCACATGTACCGGTTACTAAAGTGTGGGGAACACTAATTGAGGCCAACTGCCACTGATTGCACATGCATGCATTAGTTTAGGAGCCTCCTAGATTAATCCCTACAAATTAGGAGCCACTGGGAGTGTCGACACCAACCTCCATTAGTTGAGTTCAGTTGGTGAATAGACAAGCTCAGTTAGGAGTCAGTTACATTCAGTTCTAGACCTCTACATTCAGTTCTACTCAGTTGGCACTAGGTTTGCATGGCTACATGTAGGTGAGGTGCATTCTCTCACCTACCATAGTCAGTTAACTAGTTAACTAAAAATTAACACTGAATTAGACACTTGAGTTGGGTTGTTGAACTCCGATGGTGATTTAGACATGTCCTAGTTGCCTCGCAGTCAAGTAGAGTCTTACCAATTCAATTTTCCTCACATGGATTTGAATTGCATGTGGCTATTTAGCCATTGTATTACATTGTAATTATTATCCAATTACTTTTGATTAATGAAAGCATTCACAACTGCAAGCCTTTTGCATTGTTTCATTCTTCAATTCCCGAGTAAAATTGTGTGATCTATTTTGTGAGTTGTGTGTTGATCCATAGATCTATGTGCTCAATTTTAATATTATCCCCCAAAACCCGGAGTCGTGAGAGGCTTGTGTTGAGCACACTCCCCTAGACGTGTGATGATGACTAGTGGGTTCTTGTTGGGGAATCTCAGTTGATTTGTAGGACTCGACACTTCCACTTACGGGTTCTATAAGTGGTTAGGTCGGTAGAGATGATGTCACAGTATATTCCAGCAGAGTGCGTGATGATGAGGTCAAAAGATGTAAGTAGTTGTTATTAGATGGTTTGAGTATCGTTGGGGATAGATTGGATGGTGTTCTTCATTGTTACAAACCATTATGATTATATGATTGATTGCTTCATTATGTTTATCTAATTTAGTTTTATTACTTTTATATGAATGATTATTAATGAGAAGTGATGCATTGTTATGTTTTTCTTCTGTATGTTGTTTGAAAGCATCTAATAATGATGCATTAAGGGCATTAAAAGAGATTATTAGTACTCATGTTTAGACGTTGCGCTGGCCACATATAAACCAATTCGTGAGTACATTACTATGATTGGTTGGATGATGAATAACTTAGTATGGGTACCTTAGTTATTAGCAACTTGATTGATGAATTGTTGATGCATTGCTTATGTATTGAAAGTATTAATGTATATATGTGGTGATAGTATGAGTCTGTTGACTTGTTTAATATATTTTAAACTTAAATAAATTATTTAAATTATTGAATTATATATATAATTATATACATTTAATATAATATAGTATATTAAAATATTTTATTAGACTCTATGTGTGAGAGGATAATATAAATAAATGGATAGATAGGGTTTCACAAATTTTTAGAAAAGAGTTGTCATAGTTGCATTTAAGATGGTAGCATGGAAAGTGAGACTTTGCAATAATGTTATGATTATTTTTATTTATTTAAATTAAATTTTTATTTTTGGAGAGAATAAATCTATTGATTATTGAAAATTATTATATTGGAAATTAATGTAAACCAAAACTTAGAGGAGGACTTAGTGTTATAAATATGAGACTTGAGATTGGAAGGAGAGGTTTTGTTTTTTTAAAGATATTTTTTTAGTGAGAGTTTTGGAAGGGAGGGGGAATTTGGGACATTTTGGGGGATGAGAAGTTTGGAAGAGTACGAGAACTCTTGGAAGAATTGATACATAGCATACTGATCCATCATTGCTCTGTTATATGGGGGTTTAGGGCTAGGAGTCCAGGTGGATGGATCCTAGGGCTAGGGAGCCAGTTAGGCCCCTAGTTGGCTGGGATATAAAACCGTGGTTCCACTTTGGGTAATAAAGATGGAAGAAAGTCGAGGAGAAGATGAAAGGTTGCTTCAGTTTGGATTTCTTCACCATTTTTATATCTAGGTATTCCCCTTGTTATTTTAAACCACTTAAATATTGTGGTAAACTTGATATATGTTGTTAATACTGATGTAGTTACATGATTTCATTATATTTCGTGCTATGTGGATCATTAATGGAATTTTAGTATTGATAAAGAAGTAACCACCATTCATGGTTGTTACAGTGTATCCTAGATATTTATACCTGATGGATAATCACATGATTTATTGATTGAAGTATGATTCAAGTGAATCTATTTTGTTGGAGTATTGAAGGCCTTGCAATGAGGCTTGAAGACCCTGGGATAGGGATCGAAGAATGACCCTTGATTCTACATGCGGAGCACTATGCTAGTCCATGTTCTCGCATGGAAATCCTATGAGTGGATGATGATCTTCTGAGGGACTGATAAGGCGAAGGAAGTCACATTCCATAGGCTATAGAGACGGATAGAAAAGCAGGTGGTAGTGGAAAGTATTGTGGTGTCTCAGATGATAAGTTTCGAGATTGGAAATGATAAAGGCATGTATGATGACATGAAAGAGTAAGTATGCATCAAGGATGATGTATTCTTTTAAGGGGGGTGGGATCTAATATACCGAAGGTAATCCCCATATATTGGTTTATTTTCTTATTTTTGTTTGTAGAGTTGGAACTGGGTGCCAGGACCATGGACACCTCTTGAGACAAATTTTGTTTTAATGCAATAATTAATATTATAATTTAAAATTAATGTTAATATTATTATTATTTAATAATAATAATAATAATATTAATGACACAACATGAAAACAACGTTTTTGGGGAGTTCTAGAATGTCTTGTGAGATGAGGTTGGGGTTAGGAGTTGCATCTCCCCCTACCATTACTCTTGCCTACCTAATTTCTTTAATTTCAGACTATGGGGGTCCAAAAACCCATAATTAATGCCATGCATGAACTTGTATGCAAAAATATGCACCCTAGGTGAGAATATTCCTCATCTAATTAGCAGTGGGGCCCACTTTCATTTCACACACACTAGTCATGTGCCCTTCTTGGCTCACTGAAGTCATGATAGCACCTGATTTTGGTCACTAACAGTTAAATTTAAGTTGATTTAGTTAATTTAAACATCTTCCATTTAAAATGTGTCACTATTAGTTAATTCTAGTTCAATTGAGTTAGGTGGAGTTAATATCAATTAATTTCAGTTAAATTGAGTTTAATTGAGTTATGGGCAGTTAATTTTGAGTTAATTTAATTAATTTAAAATATTTCCAGTTAAATTGATTATTTGTTTTAGTTACATTAGTTAAACTAGTGAAACTTGTTGTCAGATAATTTATAAAGGGTCACTTTAATTAATTAAGCAATTCCACTTAGGAATTGGAGTCAGTTGTCAGTCCAATTTAGCTTTGTGTTTGATTTAGAGTCTAATTGATTGTTTGGTGCTAATTTTGGGAGAATCTGAATCCCTGGAAGGAATTTGAGTTAGTCTCAAGTAGGAGACCTAGCTAGTAGTTAGTGAGTCACTTAAGTGGGGTTGGAGGCTAATTTTGAGGAATTCGAATTAACCCGGTCAGTGAGTAGTCTCTGTTAGTGTTAGGAGTTAGTCTCAAGTAATTTGGATGTAGGTTGAGTATGTCAGTGAGTGGTATTTAGGAAGCCCTAGTGTTTGGGAGTCCTTCCTCCGATGATTGGAGTCAAACTCTTGGAGGCAATTCGAAATGAAAAAAAGGGATTCAATGGATCCAGAGAGGGAATCATTCATTGTTGTGTAGGTTGAGGAGCACATCAAAGCTGGGCTCTTAGGAAATATCAAATTCCAAGAGAGAATTGGCAGATACTTGCATGTTATTTTCTGGTGAATCTGTCAAATTGATCTAGGGATCAGTATTTGTGTGTTTTTGGATTCCTTGGGAGGGATCCAAAAGAGTCCATGGTTATTTATCTTATGTGTCACATGCCCCAATTTTGCAAAAATAATATTGTCTTATTTTATTTTATTTAAAGACAATATGTTAAATTTTATGCTAAGTTGTAATTGATGACTCAGCAGAGTCAAGGAAATTGAATGTAATTCTGAATATTTTAATTATAAATAAATAAAAGTGGAGACAACAGCTTAGGAGAGCTATTAAAAGAGTGTTTACTGGTAAAATTGGTGGAGGAGACTGGGTGGAGAGAAAACATACATGTGGCAACATCCTCAAACCACTTCCAACTGTTGCAGGTGGCAACCTCCCTACATTTGGGGTCATGATCGCCCAAGAAAGTGGGATCAGAGCAGGTGGCTCAATTAATGACAACTGACTCAAAAGACCTAGGCAATATTTATAAAAATGCCCATTGAAGAGAGCTGAGGCTACTCATTCTAGAGAAGTGATCATTCAGGTGAATGTACTTCAAAGAAATTCAATGGCAAGGGAATTTGTGGAAAGAGTTTGAGGGGTTAAATGCTAAGTGATCTAGTGCAACTTTTCAGCTGAAGGATCTTACTGCTGAGTGCAGAGCGTTTATTGAGTCATTGGACTAGTCTATTGTTTTCTTGCTCCACTAGTTCTCAGCCAAGGAGACCAGGAACAGGCTTGGGGGTCCTGAGGAAGCATTGTTTGAGCGCTCTCCAGGAGTTGGTAGGGAGGAACGACCTCCTAACAATGTTGTTGTCCATCTTAATCAGGTTCTACATTCTATTGTGTTACTGTGTTAGATAGTAAAATGTGAATCTGACTGATTAATGAATGTTAAATGTTTAGTTGTGAACTGTTAGAGTTAGTAATCTTTTAGTTTATTGAAAGAATGAATCTGAAATAGATAGAAAACAATTCTTATCTGTGTTTTTCCATGTCTAGAAGGACCAGACCGTACTCCAACATAGACATAGTATTTAAAGTAGATGAAGGAAGTGATAAGAGATTGATATGATTAGATATGTTATGCATTTTACAGTAGCTAGTAATTTATTTATGTATGTAGATTATTATTAGAAAAGAACAATAACCTGTTTAGCTATGTTTATTGTTTAACCAGCTTGTTTATGTAAGTATGCCAGAAAATAAATAGCAATAACTCATTACAGGTAGAAGGATTATCATATTAATAAATTACCCTAGTAGATAAGATGTTATGCTTATACACAATACATTATTCTTTTATTGAAATCAAAATATGCAAGAGGGTAAACTGTGTTATGCTATATATATATTTTTCCTTATGTGTATTTATTAACCTGTAGCATATGCAGTAGAAATAACCCAGTCAAACTACTTTATTACTTCAGCTAAATAAGGAATTAAAACTACAAATACTTAGTTTATTTACAAGTATTAACAACTAAACGAAGTCTAACAAATACTCGAACCCAGGTAGGGTGTTATTAAAATAATTAAATTATAAAGAACAAAACTAAGTTACAGAGTTTATGTACATCTTTTCAAAGAACTCAAAATAAACTCTATCTGTAATTTATTACATAAAACAAATAAAATATGATAATAACTAACATTTAAATAAATGATTATTTATAAAAAGAACTGTTTTAAAAATTACAAACATGATATACCTGAAAAAATAAATTACAGGGTCGAAACCCTAAACAAATATCATGTTTACAAATGACAAGCATTAAGCTATAATCCGATTACTCAGATTATTTATTTTATAAACAACTAAACTAATATAAATTGTTACAGTCCATTAAGGACAAATAAAAAGACAACTGTAATATTATAACTGGAAATTTTCTCAACACATCTGTAACACTAGTTAAAAACCAAATTAACAAAGTAACAAAACTTATTAAAAATAAATTGAACAATTTGTTTAAACAATGGTTTCCTACAGGAAAACCCTAGCTCGTATTTCTGAGAAAAATGAGTAAAATTTATAAATTAGCCATGACTGTGTGATAGTCTTAAAAACATTAACAGTAATCTTTTACAGAGTACATTAAATAGTAAATAACTTCATTCACAGTTGAAAAGGGTAAAAACCTTGAGTACATAGAGTATCAATTAGTAATACTATAAACCAAGTCCAAGCTCGAAGACAGAACTGTCTTAACAAAACTATTGTTTTATATTAACAAGCCATAAGGCTGAACATTTCAAACCAAATACAACACTCAACTCATGACCGAGTCTCCCATCGACTAGCGAGGGTTTGAAGACTTGCTAAAAACTACAACAACCTGTAAAAGAGACTGCATAACTAATGGAGAGCCTAGAAAAGCTTCCCAGCTCAGGGTTACTCCAAGTGATAACCCTGACACAAGTAGGGAAAGAACCCAACATTTGACCATAGGGCTTACCTGTATAAATCCACAGCCTTCGAAGACAGTTGGTGTACTTTTCTCCACGGTTGGTGCATGTATCCTCAAGCCCTTGCAAGGAATTTTCATTACAAGGTGTCAGTACACGAAGTACTTAAAATATCGTTTACCCTTTTGTAACAGAAAACACTTGCTGTATGATAAAAACAATACAAATAAATTACCTGTTACATGAATGTTGAGCAGTATTGTGGAGAGACTGTCACCAATAGCAACGAGCGCTTATAGTTTTTCCAAACCCTATGACGAAGGCAAAGCACTCTCAAACAACAAATAAACTCTCAGCTTTGCACAACAGTGACAGACTAAGAAAAGAGCAAAATGGAGTATAGACAGGCTGCAAGCCAAGTGCAGCGAAACCAATAACTCTTGCAAGATGAAACCCACGGTTACAAATAAATGGACTTAATACTAAGCACTGACAACTACAGCAACAACCACTCAAAGCTAGGAGCAAAATGGAGCAAGAAAGAACCCACGGCTGCCATGAAAAGCTTGCAGAGCAGCTGAAGGCTAGCTTAAACTGCGGAGGAAGAATGACAAGGTGTTAGGGTTGTAGGAGTTTTATATTCTCCAATATATGGCTACGAGATGACCACGTGTCTCAGGAAAAATCAAAGTATGCGTGGGTCGAGTTCCATAGTCACCTGCATTGCAAACATTTCCAATCATTTAAACAATGATTTTTTGCATAAACTATATTATATACCTTGTTATCACGTCGTAATTCGAATATAGTGCTTATCATATGGTATGTTAGTTCAGCATTGGGATAACAACGTTAAATTAACGTTGACCTAGCAAAAGGTGTCACCACTTAAACTTTGGTTTATCCCGAAAACAATCGTGCATAGAAATTATCTCATCGCTAATCATATGTCCATTATATCGTAATATTGATAACACGATATGGATGTTTGGTAAACCATATTTCATTAGTGTTGACCCTAGTAAGTATAGTAATCATTTGTTATATGGAAGAGTCCAAGTTGAATTGTTAAAAATACATCGAACAACTATAGTTTTATATACATTGTGGTCTATGCATGGTTATACTCTTTTAAACCAACAATTCAAGCTGTGACAATTATAAAGTTGCATAGCATAGTAAAGAGTAGAATCATGAACTCTTTACAAGTTCAACTTTGTTTTAGACTTGTATATCTATAAACAAAATAGTTTATGTATGTTCATAAGCCTTATAAAAACCAACGAATCAATGGTAGTAAACTATAAAGTTGGCTAGTATAGTAATAGAACACATTTATGAATTCTTTTACATAGTTCAAATTGGTTTAGACTTTAATAAACTATGGTTGTTTCTTAACTTGGCATTTGCTGGTAATTTACCATGTCTATATGTTTTGGTAGAATGGTTGAATGCTTATACAAAATAACTGGTGCTTAGCATAGGATAGAAGGTTGACCTTTATAGAAAACATCAACCCTAGAAACTGTTTGTAGACAGTAACTTAATACAAGAAAGGTATTATAGAAATAATAAGAATGGAAATGGAATGATCCTACTCGAGTTTATAATCAATAGAACCACATGGATTGACGTAAATTTAAGAAGTATAGGCAAACAATGTTTTCATGTGAAAAGACACTATTGTTTTTACACTAATCAAACTTATAATGTCAAGAAGTTTACAGGCTATAAGTTTCCCTGCAGAAGATAAATATTGATCAGCTTGATACTCAAGTAAATAGTATGATAATGTATAATAACCAATAGTACAATCAGTATAACATTGCAAGATATGCATATTAAAGTAGAAGTTACTATGCAACTAAGATTACAAGTTTAGAGCCACGGTAAGTATCTTCACTGTCATTACGTACGATAAAGAAAAAATCTCAATTATTTGAACTTCGTTTACAAGAAAAATTGAAGAAAGAAAACTATTTTTACCTCATGGAAGTTGCTTGGAATTTAGCAGCTTATTTACTAAGCTTATTAATTGCAAATAGAAACACTTCTGGATACTTTATGAAATTAAAACGTTACTCGTTCAATCATGCCTGTAAACCTGTAAGAACCAGTAATCTTTCTGCGTTATCATAAATTCTAAGTAAGCCCAGGATTCAAAGTTAGATTCCACCTACTAGTCATAAAGAGGACTCATCAGTAAACTAAAATAAAACAATACGCAAGTAAACCTTATTCATGTTACAAAAAGGAAACTACTTAGTTAACGTAATTGAGATTATGTAATACTAATCATTTGACTGTTCTTTTACTGCTAACCTTTAGTTGTTAGTAAACCGCAGTTTTAGCATTTTATGTTATCTCAAAATTTTAATTTTTTGTGAAAATTTGGGGTTTTGACATTATGTGAAGTGAATTCCCTAGTAGGGGTTCAACTTGTGTGCTATGTAGATCGGTATTGGTTTGTGAATTTGAATTCTCCAGTGGAAGCTTGAATTGATAATTTGGCCCTAGGGGTTGGAAAAATCGATTTAAGAATTCACCGAATGGGAGAGGGGGACAATCCTGCATGGGGTTTTCTTCCTAGTTTCCTATTTTCTGATGGAGATGGGAATAATCCCATATAGGTGTATAGGGGACAGTGCTCTTAATATATGAATTCTCTAGTGGGGGCTCGAATTGAGAAAGTGACCTTAGAGGTAAGTGGGGTGTTCTGAGAGATGGGGACAATCTCAGAACTACCTGGCTCGCCTTTCTGGGAGAGGGGGGGGATTCTAGGAAAGGGATCGGATCATCCTTAGTATATTTTAGAATATACCATCTCATACGTGTCATATAACCACAGCTTGAGGGGATATTTCGATGGGAAAACACACGCCAAGAAAGGTCACATGTTGGGAGGAAAGTTGTCGTGTTGCCTCTAGTCTTACACTATTAAGATAAGTACTTAATATTTTATGTTATTTTCTTGAATATTATGATTAATATGCAGGTTGTGTGTGTTCTTGATAAATTTTAATTTAAATCAAGTCTTAATCCTCTTCGGGATTAACAGTTTATGGGAGAATTTGTACTTCTTTGCACTCATTATTGTACTTGAGAGTTTATTTATGAAATATGATTTAGAATTGGTTTAATGGCTAATGATGGATTTATTTATTTTCTTTATGCTCAGAGTATAGATCTGGTTTGAATGAATAAATATTGACTAGAAAGTGTATTGTTGTGAGTTTCTACTAGTAGTACAATTATCGGGATTTGTTGAGGATGATTTGCAATGTAATTAAATTATGTTTTTTTTTTCAGTTGTTCAAGGATTATATGGACTTTAATGTGTCTGAAAATGAAATCCCAATATAAGGTCATGCATCTTTAAACTCAGTTTCTTATGAGTTCAAGATTTATGTAAAAACTAGTTACTATTTTTGTAGAAAATGTGGAGATTTTTTTTAGTCACTGAACGAGGAAGTTTTGGTAGGTTGATATTACTGATATTTTGGACAGACATGGATGTATTATGTATGCTTCCTCATTTGAATGATATTTGGGTTTTGTTTATGTTAAAACTATGTTTCCTAGATAGAGGCTAGCTGCTTAATTTACTAGTTAAGAGTTTCATGACTAGTTTAATGAAAAAACAAAATTTATGATAAACCTACCAGATCTTATTATGAGAACTTATCCGCTATACATAAACATAATATCATCCCTATTTAACTCTAAATATATCCCCTATACCCCTTCTTACCAAGTGACCTAGGTTGTGTTTGTTACATCTACTCAATGATTTGATTGCTTTAATCTACAAAGGTGTACATGCATTACCCATTTAGATTGTAATGATGTCGAGAACATCCATAATAAAATGGTATTTAATATACATAATTATTATAAAAGAAATATACATTGTTGATTTCCCTAATAAGGTTACAAGATTCTTTGTGCTTTAAGACACTCAAGCAATCATAGAGAAGAAGCTTGGACATAGAAATGCATACCCTTATAAATTTTCTAATATTGCACATTACAATCTTTGATTTACTTAATTTCTTGTAACCATTTGAAATAGGTACTTTTCTAACTAAACAGGTTATTAATGTTCAACTTCTAATCAACATCAAACAATTTCCTAGTGATGTCCTTAATTATATAACTAATTGGCACAACAGGCACTTTCATACTATGTTTGAAGCAAAAAAAACTGCGCAACTCTATTTTTTCACATATACCTTGGATTTATCTTAGTGGAGACACACCTAAAACTATTATGGAAGGCATAGAATGCCATGCTGTCTATCATCGCACAAGTGTTTCAATACCTTTTCATTGTGAACAAAAGAATGAGCATCACCATCATTGGGTGTGAATGAACATCAATAGCGTCATGTTAAATGTTGTATTTGTTTTTTTAACATGTTGAATGAATGTGGTGAACATGAAGGTCTACAAATCACTAGTTTAATAACTTAGTTATAATTTATTAAATATTCTAATACTTGTGGATGCCTTGAAATGGTCAATTTTTTTTAGAGTAGTTAAAATTTATGTATTATTCTAATATTTGTGGATGACTAGAAATTATCAATTTTTTTATAAGATGTGTCTTGTGTCTAATATGCAAATCATAGAAACTATAGATACTATATTCGTTACATTGGTCCTCTATGAGGTTGATGAAGTTAATGAAGTTATTAAGTTTACTTTTGATATTCATCTCTTTTTTATTTTATGTGTTTTATCTCTTACAGAAGCACCTCCAAGCTCTTCATTAAATAGTACCACAAGTTTGATTCATCATGCATATTTGGAATCAAATAAGTACTACTTCAACTAGTTTGGATAAGGGTATTAAGAGATTAATCTCAAGACATACATTATGGCCATGTATTGATATGTTCTCAAATTGCCTAGTTCAACATCTATATAATTCAACACTTTTTATTCATTTGTTTCATTCTCTAGTGTATTTATTATTCGTTTTCTCCATACACACGGCATAATGGTTCTAACCACAAACTATAGGAAATGAATATTTGAAACTCATAAAGCATTGATAAACAAATTTTGTTGAAGGAATTCTAGAAGAACTTGGAAGATGATCCAAGCAACAAAGCTAAACAAATCATATTAGACTTTCACTACAAGATTATGGGTAATGTACCACCCAAAAAAATGTCCAAGAAAAATCTATGACCCGACAATACATTGAAGTGGATGCTTTTGCAACCAACAATGTCAATTTTGGATGTTTTTGAGTTGAAATGTATGTCTAGTGTTACATCTTTAGCAGTGTCCATGTTAGATGTTATGGTGTTTGTAGTAACATCCATACAAATGTTCATAATAATAATATTAATAATATTAATAATAATAATGATAGAACCTTGTCGACACAAACCACTTAACATTTTGGAAAAAATTTAGCCATTATCCTCTTCCATTTGCCCTTTGATTCACTCAATGCATTTAAGTTTCCTCTATGGTTACAAGTCCATGTTTTGTTTGTTGCTTACAGTATAGAAAAATGCTCCATGAGCATTGAAGAGGAAGTGGAAACATATTTGTTGGCTAATGAAAGTTGGAAGGTGAGAGCCTTGTTAGCAATCTATTTGGTCCTAGAGGAAGTGTGATGCACCATTAAATATTTTTGGTAGAGGTTAAGACAATTGAGATTGTTCAATTGGATATTGTGCTTGGTTTGTAAATCTTGGAGGAGCAATCACTACCAATGATTTTGAACACCAAATCATGAATACTTTAGAGTGGCTCATAGATGTTGTGTGGGTTGCACTTCTAGATCAATCCATGATTATTCATGAACAATTTGTGGAGGCATTGCATGCTTGTATATGTGAAATTATATACCTTTATATTGTAGGAGATAGTGTCGAGTTAAAATCCGTGTTGTTGTTGAAGGGGAAATTGAGTAGCCATTGTATTGCAATGAATCCTAATATTCTTAGTGGTAATCCACCCACTATCACGTAATCAAATCGCCTGTGGAGACTGTAGATTTGGTAGAAAAACCTACTTGTAGCATCATATGCCATGCTTGTGTGTGTGTGTGTGTGGAGAGAGAGAGAGAGAGAGAGAGAGAGAGAGAGAGAGAGAGGGATTTGACTTCGTTGAAAGAAGGGGTAGAGTTTTTCATTGTATCATATAGATATTTAGTTAGTCTATTTGATTTAGTGAATATCTTAAATACACAACATATCAACTCAAACTATTTATTTGATAAGACTTTGCATCCATATTTATTTTATCAATGTTTTTTACCATACTACATTGTTATGGCCACCATCCATCCATGATTGTTCATGAACTAGTTGTTTTATCAATGTTTGTGACCAAACTATAGTGTTGTGGTCTGTCATGCATTCATGATTGTTCATGATCGATTTGTGGAGGCATTACATGCTTGTAGAAGTGGTGTAGAGGGTAAAGCGATGCTATTATTGAAGGGGTAATGGGATAGTCAATGGCTTGTAATGAAAGGATTAAAGGAGTTTTTTTACATGTAACAAAAGGATTAAAGGATTGTCTTTGTGTCTAGAAAATTCTATAACAATATGCATTTTTGTAGGGGTTAATGTTGACCCAAGTTGCTTGGATTCACATTTGCATATGCAAAAGTATTGATGCCTTTACCAGTACTCTCGTAACCTACGGTTCCATTGGAAAATATAACATAAACAATCATTTTGTTGGAGCTTATATTGAGCACGTTCACCATTAAACCAATCAAAATTTTCACCTATAAATGCTTTGTAATTTCATCATTTCACACCTTTTGCTAGACTTTCCCCAATCCATTTCCACAACCAGTGAAAACAAGATTGTTTGGTCATATAAGTATTGTGTTCGTCGTGTTGTCATGAGCATACCTTGAATCCAAGCACCTAAAATCTAACAATATCCAAATTTTAATGGTGTTATCCCATAATGTTGATTGCAACAAATGCAACCTAAGACCAATTTTCTAAAGAAGCTCCAACGTTCATGGTTTACTCTTAGACTCTTATGATGAGGATGAACTTCATTCAACATTGTTTTGCCAGAATATTGAATTTCAAAGTGGTCCATCTTGTTTGACGTTGACAAGGGAAACTGTTTGTTGTCAACCTATGGTTCACCCAACGGTTCATTTAGACTTTTATCCATTGATGAATGGAATTGCAATTAATCTTAAGTTAGGAGCTTAAGAATTGTGCAATTAATCTAAGCCAGGATATTTAATAATTGATTGATGTGAAATCAAGAGTGAAACACAAACAATAGGGGAATAGTCCACCATTTATAAAACTTGCTTTGAGAAATCAAAGAGAGTTTGCAAGTGACCCAACCATAACTTAGCAATGCATATAGTAAAGTATATATGTACTTTGCCTCTCTCCATTTTGAATGTCTATGGCCCTTACTCGCATAGGGATACTTTCTGGAATGCGGTTGCTGCGGGAGGTTTCCTTTCTTTACCGAACCTTATCCTTGCTGGGGACCTGAACTTTACTCTGAGTGCCTCTGAGATTTGGGGTTCAAAAGCCCTTCTTGACCCCCTGGGCCCTTACCTATCCTCTTTATTCTGTGCTCATCATCTTGTGGATATTGCTCCTTCATTTGCCGGCCCAACCTGGCGTAACGGAAGGGTGGGGATAGAGGGCATATCTAAAAGACTGGACCAATATTTGCTTTCTGAACAACTCATAAGATGTTTGCCTAGACATCATGTGTGGGCTCATAGATGTGGGATTTCTGACCATTTTCTTGTTCTGCTCGAATGGGGTGAGCCTCAGAGTCCTTGTCTTTACCCCTTTAAATTTAACCATACTTGGCTTGGTAATGAGGTTTTTGATAATCTGATTCATCATACTTGGTCTGCCCTCCCGTTGGATAATACATTCGATTATATGCTAACTTTCTCTTCTCAGCTCCGCCATTTGAAAGAGAAGGTGAGGGGTTGGACAAAGGAGGAGCATCTGAGATTAAAGGACTATTCTTTGCAACTAGAAGAAGAGATAAATTCCCTTCTACATTTGTCACATTCTGCGATCTTAGCCCAGGATTTACAGGACAGGTTGAATAAATTAAAGGCAGATTATCAAAAGCTTCTTGAACATGAAGTGAACTCGGCCAGAATTCAAAGCATAGTCACTTGGGCAAAGTCCGTGGATGCCAACACCAAATTTTTCCATGCTATGGCTTCTGCCAGGAAAAATCAGAATGCTATCTGGAGTATACAGGACATTAATGGTGACTGGATATCGGATGATAGAGGCATTAAGGCTCTCGGTGTATACCATTTCAAAGATATATTTGCTGATGATGGGTTGACCAATCTCTCTACGCAGCTGAAAGTTATTCGTCTCTTTCCTTCCTATGTCTCTGGGGATGACTCTTCTGCCTTTACCAGCCCTGTTTCCCTCCCGAAAATTGAGGGGGCTTTAAAGTCGTTTAAAAAAGATAAAGCCCCCGGCCCTGACGGTTGGATGGTAGAGTTTTATTTATACTTTCTTGATTTGCTGGGTCCTACACTCGGTAACCTGGTGGAAACCTCTCGTATTCTTGGAAAAGTTGCACCTGCCATAAACTCTACCTTTATAGCCCTTATTCCTAAAGAAGAACACCCTACCAGCTTTGGGGATTTCCGACCTATATCTTTATACAACCTGTGCTATAAATTGATCTCTAAAGTGGCGGCCTTGAGACTCAAGCCCTTTCTGGACTCCCATATCTCACCCTAGCAGTTTGGCTTCTTGAAGAACCGCCTGATTCATGAGCCTGTTGCCATTACACAGGAGGTACTCCATACTGTAAAGTTGATGAAGAAATCGGCCCTCATACTTAAGTTGGACTTGTCAAAGGCTTTCAACCGGGTGAATTGGACATTCATCAGGCTGATACTTATCCAGATTGGGGTCCCACTTGTGGGTGTTAATTGGATCATGGGGTGTATCTCTTCTGCTAATTTCGCTATTCTCGTAAACGGATCTCCTTCCTTTTTCTTCTCTGCTACTAGAGGCATTAGACAGGGCTGTCCTCTTTCCCCACTACTCTTTATATTGGTCATTGAAGGAATTAGCCTCCTGATCGAGGATGCCAAGCGAAATGGGGTTATCAAAGGCATTAAGATCTCGGCTACTCTATCTCTCACACACTTACTCTTTGTGGACGGTGTGATCCTTTTCGGGATGGGCACCTTTGAGGACTGGATAGCATTTAAGGTTATTCTTGATACTTTCTGTGAAGCCTCCGGAATGAAGATCAATATGGATAAGTCCTGCTTCCTTCATTATGATTTGAATGATGCTCTGCTGGCTAGAATTTCTGGTTTCTTGCCCTACAGATTTGCACATCTCAATCTTGGGTTCACTTACCTTGGTTTTTACTTGAAACCTTCGGGCTACCTTGTTAAAGATTGGCATTGGCTCATCACTAAATTTGAGAAACGTATTAATCATTGGTCAAACCGGCTCTTGTCTTTGGGTGGTCGCTTGGTCCTGGTACGTTCTGTACTTACTAGCTTGCCGGTCTATTGGTGTGCACTCTTCCCTATCCCCTCTACTATACTGGATAAGCTCAGAAAACTTATCTTTTCTTTCCTCTGGGGATCTTCGGCCATGTAAAAAAAGTTCCACCTGGTAGATTGGCAATTGTTGGCTCGCCCCATCTCTCAGGGGGGCTGGGGTATAAAACATCTCCCACTCTTCAGTCTATCACTGAGGATGAAGAATTTTTGGTTTGCTTTGAACAATTCTGGCATTTGGAATCAGCTCCTTAAGGAAAAATATATGAAGAATTTGTCCTTGCAGTCTTGGTGCAGACTAAAACAATTCAGACATAGGAATGTATCACTTATTTGGAAAGGCTTTATAAAAACCCTGCACTGGATTGGGAAAGGATTAATATGGCAAGTTGGGGATGGTTCTGAGGTTCGTGTTGGGGCGGACCCAATTGTTGGATTAAGCTGCTCCTTTATCCTATCGGATGAACTGAGATCTTACCTTGAAGACTATGGGATATGCACTCTAGGCTAGGCAATAAATCACGCTTCTGGTCATTGGTTTTCTGCGGAAGAACTTGATTTATGTGAGGAATGGAGTACACTCTGGAGTTCATATATCAGAGGCTTGGAATATAATAGAATCAGGTTGAAGGAGGAGACTAATACGCTACTGTGGTCCTTTGGCAACTATGTGGGTCCTCTCAGTGCTGCTCTAGGCTATGACAGTCTGATCCATATTAACAATTTTGAGGAACAAAACAGGATTT
The DNA here is from genome assembly GCA_001517045.1 of Pseudotsuga menziesii. Lineage (NCBI taxonomy): Eukaryota > Viridiplantae > Streptophyta > Pinopsida > Pinales > Pinaceae > Pseudotsuga > Pseudotsuga menziesii. The sequence goes on along the minus strand of LPNX010922107.1, from coordinate 293,637 downwards.
TGGCATTGCTGTGGTCCTTAAAGTTACCGCTGAAGATTACCTGTTTTACTTGGCTTTTGGTTAAGGACAGAATCCTCACTTGGGAACATTTGCAATAGAGAGGTTACTATGGCCCCAGTAGATGTGTATTTTGTGAAAGAGAAGTTGAGGGCTGTGGCCATCTGTTCTTATCATGTCCCTTTTCGTTGAAAATCTTCAAACACTTCTTGTCCTATTTGGGTTTCACCTTCTCCCCTAGCAGCTCTGTGCAGTCTTTTTTGACTCATTGGTTCAACTCACATGCCATTTCTGTGTCTTTCCTTTACACCCCTGTCGTTGTTTTCTGGCACCTGTGGCTCCTCCGTAACAATTGTATATTTGATAAGGGAAAACCTTATGCCTCTCTGCTCATCTCTAAGATCGAAAGTTTTCTTGCCCTTTATTCGGTGCCTCTATTAACAAAAAGTAGCCAGCAGATTGGTCCTAAGCCCATGCATACCTTTCCTGTTGGTTATTTTGATGGTGCGGCACAATTGAATTTGGGAGGTGCTGGGTTTGTGATCTACTTAAGTGAAACCCATTTTTTCTGTTTTGCTGTGGGCTGTGGGATTAGCACCAATACCCGTGCTGAACTGTTGGCTCTTTGGTCTGTCCTCAGAGTATGCTATTTGTTGGGACTGCCCATTCAGATGATCTTCGGTGATTCAATGGTGGTTATTTCATGGGTTAACAGACTTACAACCCTTAAATCACCCATTTTGAAACATTGGTGCGATGAGATATTTTCTATGGTGCAACACTTTCCACCGGTGACCTTTAATCATATTTTTAGGGAGCATAATATGTTAGCTGATGATCTATCAAAAAAGGCACTTTATTTGGATATCGGCACTGCACATTACACGGAAACTTTGGATGGGGAGGTCATTGGAGATGGCTTATATACTCTTTTTTGATTGGATGTCCATTGGCTATTTGACAGCATTGGGTTATCATGATTTGTATTTACTTTTCATTGCCTGTTTTTGATGGACACTCAGCTAGCTGTTCTGCTTCCCTGAAATGTATGTTTGCAGGACACTTCAGATTTGAAATATCTGACCTGTGTATTCAGGGATGATGAGAAAGTATGCATATGATCAGACTTTGTTATTTTTGTTGTCCTTCATCGGCTGGCATGCTGTTATGTTCTATTTCTTGCTGATTGGTAGGGGGATGGACTGTTTCATTGTCATTATCATGTATACTGTTTAAGATGTCTTTTTGATTCAAATGAATATCAAAGACTGGTCTTTTTTCTTCTGAAAAAAAAAATATTAGCCATAACTTATTAGTACCCGTAGTAAAGTATATGCATTACAAACCAGAAACAATTTATAGCTTTTGTTATCTAACAATTGTTGTCATCGATATGATATTAACATGTGCTTAAAATAGCTTACAATACCAAGAAAATAATCTTTTATATAAATGCAATGTTTTTATTTATAACATTTATATATGACCCTTGGTCTTCAAACTCTTTAACTCTAACAATAATTGTTACTGATATGATATTAAAATATGAAAATAGGTTTTGCATAAAAACAATAACTCTGTAACATTTGTATATAACCATTGGCCTTCAAACTCTTGACAGCTTTATCTTAGACACTTCACATCTTCGTACATATATATATCTATCCTTATAAAGATAATATTTGATAAAATATTTTAAAATTACACATTTTTCCCACATGAAGCTCTCCCCGAACAAAAACGTCTTCTCCTTTACATTGATTATTCAACACAAGTGTGAAGATGAAGATAATATTACACATTATTAAAAAAAAGGACATGCCAAGCACAAGTCGTATGACTTTCACTTGATATCATATATACACACAAATCCTCGTAGTGATGTCCAGGCTCCAGGTTTGCAAATATACTTTTCCTCCATCACTTGGTATTTTGTACTCCAATAACAATCCCCACACCAATCTTCTCCTCTTGTTCAAGCCTCTTTCACGTGTAGTATGAAATGCATTATTGTTGTATATTGCATATAAAGAATCCCATAAAATTTTATATTATCATTCTAAAATGGGTAATTAATATAAAAGTTTTTTTCTATGCAATGGATTTAACAACAAATGGTGAGCCTACTTTCTAAGTTGTTTTTCAAGCTTTTCTAAAACAAAAAAAAAAATCCATACTGAAGGTATTTAAAAAAAATGTGTACTTGATTTAAAAGGTTTTTTTTTCTCATTACGATCTTATTTAGCTATCGGCATAGATGCATTTAGGAAAAAAATGTGTACTTGATTCAAAGGAGTTTTTTTCACTATGATCTTATTTCGCTACCGGCATAGATGCATGGTTCCTTACGTGCAAGATGAGTTTGTAAAGGAAATAAATTAGTGAAAGTAATCCAAGTTTTAACTTTGTTTAACAAACAAAATGTGGAGAAAACTCTATTCTATTGAACTTTGAATTAAACTAATATGTAAATCTAACTTAGCAATGTGCAAAGCATATGGATCACCAACTTGAAAATAAGCATACAAACATTGAAGAAATCTGATTTGGTAACAAAGCATATGCATGAGAGACACTAACTCCCAACTAATCATCCTTGAGCTTTGGTTTCAAGCATGGAAGATGAATGAATTAGACATAAAGATAAGTTAAGATAAATTTATTAATATCCAACAAATCACCAAAAGTAGGTCAATGAGATTGCTCCATACATAAGTGGCAATACAGAGTAGGAGTGTGAAGGTCACTCCTATACAAGAAAGAATCCAAACTGAATAAAACTCTAATGCATTTGCAACTCGATTTCTCTGAAGGTTTGCATGCTATCGACATTCTCAACAAATAAAAAATGATTTGCAAAATATGAGGCTCTCTCAATTAACAAGAGGCAATGCACCTTACTAAGGAAATTGAATCACTCTACCAAAGTGCCCATCCAATCTATATATTAAACATGCACATTAGTAGTCATGAAAACACAATAACAACTTCTCTATGTTGTCGACAACGTGAAAGAGAGTTACAATGTGATTTTATGTGTGAAAATGCATTTTCAACATGGTAGAATCATTGAACAAATGTTTGAGGTGATGTTTGGTGGTGCATGGAGGTTGAAATGACTTCAAACAACCATACCTTTGCAAGAAAATGATGGAGAAATGTTCACCTACAAACTAGTATCGAAGAGAGAGCTCATCCAGGGTGAATTAGCAACAACTCTATTACCGTGTCCGTTAATCTTTTCTTAGTAAATCGAATGAACAGTTTAGGGTAGTTAATTGTTGGTGTAGTACAATCATTTAAGGAATCTCACTAGCTTTCTAAATATCAACGCCATATATTTGAAGTGGAAATGCGCACGAGAATGGATTGATTTGATAAATGTAAAAAAGTATTTGTAGTCTTTTGGTACATCAAGATAAAACAACAAATTAATGTAATTGAGGCTATACCTTCATCGCACAACCTCAAATTGATCACAAGTCACAAACAAAGCAAAACATTGTTCATAGAACCATTAAAAATTAATTAAAACATGCACCAACTAAATCCACTGGTTCTTTGGCTTCATAAAATCATAACTCATTCCATGACCTCAAATTGGAAGACTCTCATTTTTCGAGTGTAGAAGAGATGAAGGTATTTCCAGAAAGTGGTCATAAGTTTCATTCCACCTTCATATTGATAGGTTTCATAATATGTAAAGCTAAAATTTCCTGGGTCATGCGAAATTTTTTTAATATGTGTTTGTGTGCTCATGGGGATCGTAATTGAATTCCATTAGTTGCATAAAATTCATAGGATCCAAAACATCCAAGTATCCTCTTTTGAAATCCTCAAACTCATTTATGATGAACAACAAAAATGTGCACAATTAGCCCTCAAAGGATAAAGTACAAACCTTGTTGGAATCCCTACTATTTTAGAAATAAGAATACTTTGTGCAAACATCATCTATGCTTTGTGTAACCTAAACCATTTACTTCACTAACAATGCCACACGGTTGTATTTTTTAATGGAAAATATGGTCTCTAGGCAACACATGTTCTTATGAGGAAAAAGTTGTTACATACACCTCCCCACTCCCCCCACTCCAAAACTTCACTGGAATTTTTCCATTGATAAGGAATTAATCTAATAAGATTAAATTGGGTCCATATACTTCATAGGTCGAAATTGGGATGAAGTGTAACTTACATGGGAGAGGAAGATCCAAATGGGAGTTTCATGGGCACTTAGCTAGATTCCCCTTACATTTATGACAGCTATGACACCAATGATGGAGATTCTATGATAGTTATGACCCATGTCAGATCTGAAGGCTGACATACTGACATGTCAGGCTTGAATAGAGCATCTTGGAGGTTGAAATTGGGAGTTGGAGAAGGCCAAGAGGCTCCTACTCAAATTTGGGAGAAGAGGGAAGGTGAAGAGAGAGGCCACATGGCATAGCATGAGCAGCCACACCAATTTGACTTGGCTTTGGTTTATGGATGGATTTGAAACCTTAGAACACCAATAATGTTTATAAAATACATGGATCAGCCATGAGAAGAAGCTTTTGCTCATTTGTTAAATTGTCATTTGTGAATTGTGAGAGCTAGTGGATGACTAGTTTTCTTGCTTAAGCCAATTTCGAGGGTGAAAGATTCCCATCCTAGTTGGTGTTTGGAAAGGCCACTCAGGTCTTTCATGGAGATTTAATGGAGTCTTATTTGCAGGTGTAAGCTACAAGAAAGCATGTGGATTCTTCTATTGCAGCACTCTCTCTCAACTATTTCCGGTTTTCACACCATATTCATGCCAATGGAGGGATTGCGCTTTGGGTGAGCTATTGATCTCTTTGGGGAATATTATAATTCTCATTATCTTATGTTATGATGTATATGATCTGTATTTCATATTTAGAAGAGTCTCAGGTCAAAATGCCCAAAATAATTCATGTAAAAATGTTGAACAATGAAGAAATAGTGTCATTTCCCCACTATCTTGTTGTGAACCATTGTAATGCTGATGATTTCGAATTGGGAGTGCCTTTCATTGTCCATTTCTGATTGTAATCAGTTCAATATTCTCTGTTATTCATTCTTATAAAGTTTCAAGTCGAAATTCCCAAGAGTTGTATGTCAAAATGACTTTTAATGAGCAAACAATGACCATTTCCACTCCATTTTGATATATGCCATGGTAATGCTTATTATTTCGAATGGAGGAATGTATCTCTGATAAATGTATGATGGATGGACTGTAATTAATGTGTATTTCAAGTCTCATGTTCAGTACTTAAGCATTGGAAGCCATTTTACTCATTTTTATTGCATTAGGAGAAGATTTGGTGCATTTTCCCCAAGGGTCGAAATTGTGACATGGGGGTTGTTTTGGAAAGAGTTATAACAGACTATATAAACTGAACCATGATGCATATGAGACTTTGAAAAGGTCCCTTACACATACCCAGCCTCTATTCAGAAATTCAAGTGACTTTGGGATCATTTGGGAAGCCATTTCCGACAATTACCCAGGAGGAATTGGAGCCCCAATTTGCTAGTAAAGACTCCTACTTTGAACAGAACATTAAAAAGGTTTGCAGAAGTAATTGGGAGGTCACAAAACATATATGAGCATTATATTTAAGTTATATTATCAGTCATGTACCTTCAGATAAAATTTGGAAGCATTTGGGTCAATTTGGAGGTCTAGACATCAAAACTAGTCAAGAGCCAAATTGGAAAATTAGGCAATTTAATAAAATTCCAAAAAGGGGACATTACAGAAACCTACACAAAGGTTGGCATTGAAGCATGTTAAACTATGGGATCACATAAGTCAATAATCCATTCAATGCACAAATAGGCCAACAACAAATTTATGCTAGAGGAAGAATACATAATAAAAAAAGTAAGACTAATAGTAAATCATGTGATCTTCATGTAAATTAGATTGGAATTGTCATCAAGAAAGAATAATGGCTTCATAAAATGAAACATAGTAAGTTCGCGAGGCATGATGCAAGTGGCACAAAGTTGCCTTCAAAGAACAAGGGAGAAGTAATCTATTGGTACTCTCAACATTCACATGAGTCATAAAACATTCATAAATAACAACCTCAAAATATAAAAACATCATTAAAGCATTACAAGCAAAATAAGTCATAAAGGTGAATTTTGATGATGAAGCCCATAAAAGGTGTCCTAAGTTTAAGGACTTGGAGTTAGTTAAGGCCTCAACAATTGGTAGAATGAGGATCAACATGTGACACAAAGGATCTCTTTCAAAATGATGACACACTATAATTTTATGGTCTTGGTTCGCTTTAAAAATCATGTTATTTTCCACTAAAACCAATGTCACATAACCTCTTTCGAATGTGAAGTGAAGGGGGGCCAAGACTAATCCCCAAAGATGTTAACATTGAATGTATATTAATAGTACATTAAATGACCAACATTCACTAAAACCTTTTGAAGAATGGAATAATATTGTAGGGGATGGAGCCTTTTAGAGTTAGTAGTGGATATCTAGAATAGAGATTTGAAGAATAGAATAATATTGTCGGGGATGGAGCCTTTTAGAGTTAGTAGTGGATATCTAGAATAGAGAATTATCGCTAACAAACAACTTGATAGTCACCATCCTACTGCCTGAGTGTACACATTGTGGGAAGGTATGCATGAGCAAAGCATTAGATGGCATCATCCATGGAATGAAGTTATCTAGAGTGTTTCGACAATTTTAAGGTAAAATATACACATAAAAAATATTAACTTATCTAAATGTGAGAGCTTCACCTACCAGGTAAATTGAATGCATGGAGGATACATAACTCCTCAAATATACATGTGGCATGGGTTTTATTATCAGATCTCGATTAAAAACCCCAACTTTCGTTATTTTGAGTTGATTTAAAGAACAAGGATCTCATAACCTCAACAACCATGACATCCTCCCACCATGAATCCAATGACAATTAGCTCATAAAAAACTATTTTTACCAATACTAAATATTTGACTATAATCTATGTAAACCTTATAGTACATATACTCCATTAGCTATTTATAAACAATCTAAAAAAACTTTTTATCCAAGATTGAAATTTGATGGACAAAATACCCATCCTGCACCATTTTGACTATGAAAATATCCTTATATGATATCAAAACTGACAAAAATAGCTAGTATTTTTTTTCAAATTCCTACTCTGCTCTTATTTGTGCAACATATACATAGCCTCCGCACATGGAGAGAAGATGGGGCGGTCATGTAGCCCAGGCCTGATGATGTAATAGGGCTAAGAACCCCTCTGCACGGCCTTGCGAGTGCAGTGGTTTGTTAATTTAAATTTAAATTTTAAATGAATTGGCATGATTTTATTAGATATTTGTACTAAATTTTACCTTGTTTACCGTAATATCTGTCAGTGGACATTGAACCCGACCTAGGATGCACCTTATTTTGAAACGAGGCCTTCATTATTACGGTTTAGCCAACTTCGAGCATGCTTTTTCTGCTCATGTGCAAAGGCTAACAGACAACTCCCCAACTCCCCAAGATTGTTATTAAAAATAAAAAATGCAAATAATAACAATCATGCAGACTTTATAACAGGAACCTTGACATGACAATCAGAAAGTAAAACCCTTAAAACCCTTACTCCTCAGATATTGTACGAAGTATGGCCATTTTACACCGGTGATCAGTGTTCAACACGCTGCAAAGTATTCAATGCAGCTGCAACAGGGATGCTAACCCTTGGATTTTAAATAGTTTTAGATCCAACCGTTAGTATGCCTTCTGCAGTCGCATTAAATGCTTTACAGCATGCTAAATAATTTTCGTCATTTTATAGGGTAGAGAGATGTTGCCATTACAGCTATCCAAGACATAAAATAATAAAAATGGGCAGCTAAGTGGTATTAGAGCTGGAAAGAGACGTGGGGCAGTGGGACTCGGGAGTTGGGAGGGTATATTTGTTGGAAGGGTATATTATTAATTGAGATTATGACAGGCAATGCAATACGGTGAATCCTATTTTGTTCCCATGCTGAAGTCCGTCCGTAGTCTGTACAGTGTACTCCTTACCTTCAAAAGCCGCCTCTTAATCCGTCCGGACTCCGGAGGCCCACGGCAGGCTTTCTTTACTGGTTGGTCTTTGTCGTGCCCAAAACGGAATCGGGAGCTGGTCTTCTTACCAGCTGGCACAATCAGGACATTGGAGAATCTCTGGTACATCCCTAATGATAGGGATGTCCCTCCTCTCCACAAGTACATCCCCCTTTCCCTTTACTGCCATCGCCCCAATCAATCCACAATNCGGATCGCTCTTTGGAACGGATCCGACGGCGGACAGTGCGACCGCCGTCGCATTAAATGCTGCATAGCATATGCAGTATTGTTCGCCGTCTTGAGGTAGGTCGCCTTGATACGGAAGAAACGGGAAACAGTTTGATAAATTTTATCCAACGCCTTACGCACATAAACACTATTATTAGCTTGCATCTCTGTGCTTAAGTTATTATGATAAATGAAGGTATAACCATGAAATTACATGGGTTCAGCGTTGCCAATGATGAGTTTGCATATAAACTTATGAACATTTATGTATGGTTTCCATGGCAGTGGCGATGACCATGACGATGGCGATGGTGTTAAAGTTTTTGAGCATGAGAATAATAGATTTTTAAAGAGAGGGTGAGGATATTGATGGTTGTCTACTTGCTCAATTGGGGTTCTCTTTGTTATGTGTCCACTTTACCATGTGGTAATTTTCTCTTCTTTTTTTTTTCAATAGAAAAATAGTTGTTCTTTGGTATTCATATTGAATCAAAGGTAACTGTTACAAATACATGACAAAATGTCATTCAAAATCTGTAGTAGAGATGTGAGGGAGACAATCCCAAGAAGGGACTAGAAGACTCACCATCCCAGAGAAAGACAACAAACGCATACCATACAGAGAGGACAACAAGAGTCCAGGCAGGCTTATCCGAGGAGACACATACAGGTGGAGAGTGCACACCCCAAGGGGAAAAAATAAAAGTATCCCCCGCTAAACAAAGCAGGAAAGGCAAAAAAAGGCCCATACTCAAACGAACCAAAAAGAGTGTGTCACAACATGTAGTTATAAACTCCTAGAAGAGTTTGATAAAGTCTTCCTTAAAATTCACCCTCATAAAATTACGTGAAAGAGAGGTAAACTCCTAGAAGAGTGACTGTTCTTTTTTCGAATCTTTTGATAATCCATCTCTAGTCATTTACACCATAGCCTAGAGGCTTTAAACGGTAACCGAGATAGTTGAAGCCACCGTCGATATGTTCCATGTTAAGAGGCATGACTGCCAAGATACACCTGCATGTATTATCATCGACATCATTAAATAGAAATGAAGATTTTATCAACTAATACACATACCTGATGCATTGCAGAAAATATCCAAGGAGTACTTATATACTATCCATTCTTTTAGGGTGCCAGATCCGAACAACACCACATCATCCACGAACAATTGATGTGTTAGAGCCAAGTGCCTAGAGATCATTACCCCCTTGATAGTACCACTATATTTTGCTTTATTAATGGGAAGGCTAAGACCTTCAATAGTTAAAATGAAGAGAAGGGGAGATAGGGGACAACCTTGTCGAATGCCCCTTGAAGCACCCAAAAAAATTGTAGGAGTACCATTTATCAAGACAGAGAACATTGGAGATGTAATACACCCCATAATCCAATTTACCCTCGCCAAAGGAATACCAATTTGTAATAAGATTAGACGCAGAAATGTCCAGTTCACCCTGTCAAAGGATTTTACTAAGTCCAACTTCAACACAAGTGCCTTCAAATTTTGTGTCTTTATAGTGTGCAATACTTCCTGAGTAGTCCCCATAGGTTCCAGGATTTGTCTATTCTTAAGGAAACCATATTGCTCTGCGGATATGGACCTGTCCAGGATCTGTTTGAGGCAAATAGCTATGACCTTTGAAATGAGTTTATAGATCAAATTACATAAGGAGATGGGACGGAAATCAACGAAGGATATAGGCTTTTCACATTTAGGAACAAGGGTGATGAAAGTAGAGCTTAGGGAAGGGGGAACCCTCCCATCCACCCTATATTGCTCAACTTCCTTTAGCATATCATTCCCCACAAGCTTAAAAAACAAGAGAAAAAATTCGACAGGCCAGCCATCCGAGCCTCGGATTAAATGTCCTTTTTAAAACCCTTCAAAGCCACTTCTATCTCCTCTAGAGTCACACTTGAGAAAAGGATAATTTCTTTTCATCGGTAAGGAAAGAAGGAAATAGATTGATCACCTTGAGTTGATCTGATATTCGAGAGGTACCATCATCACTTAAGAGAGAAGAGAAAACAAACTTACCCAATGCTTTTAGCAGTAACTCATCCTTTACTTGTACACCCTCCTCGTCATTCAGATTCCAAATAGCATTTGTATTCCTCCTTGCTGAAGATGAATCGTGGAAGAACTTAGTATTTGCATCCCCCTCATTTATCCAATTAATCTTGCTTTTAAGTTTCCAAGTCAACACCTCATGTGTTAGAATTTTTTCTTTTCTAAATTTCAGGGAAGCTAAATCAATGGATTGACTAGTAGAGAAAATGTCTGAGGGACATGCATCAAAAAGGGCTTTTATCTCTGAGTCAATGGATAGTAGATCCTTATAGTTTTTATCAAGTTGTGACTTTTCCCACCATTTCATAACACCTTTTAGACGTTTGAGTTTAAAAACCAAACTCCTCATATCATCCTCCATAGAGCAAGGAACCTTTTCCAACCAAGAATTGCTAACAATCTGAGAGAACTCTTCATTCAATAACCATGCTCTATTGAATTTGAAAGGGTAAACACAATTTGAAGTATGATCCTCTCATTCCAAACAAATAGGGAAGTGGTCAGAGATTTCCATGGGAAGAGACCGAGATCGAAACTTTTTAGTAAGGTCAGCACCTGTTCTGAGGCCACACAAGCGGGCGCAAGATCCACCAGTTTAGTATTGATCAAAAGCTATGAGAAATAAGGAGCCAAAGGGTCTATGTGGGCATAAGAACCCCAAATCTCTGAATAAAAAAGGGTGAAGTTTAGGTCACCAGCTACAAGAAGGTTTGGAAGATAAAAAATACCTTTCGAGGTTGCCAAATTCCAAAAATCCTCCTGATTGTCATAAGGTCCATAACAGTTTAAGACAGAGAGAACATGGCCACTTCCCCTGAAGCAGACCTTAACTAGAATCCTAGCACACAAAGAGAATGCTTTACATCGTGCCAACAAGAGGTTCCATCCAGTTAACAAACCCCTCGAGAGTCCATTAGAACCTAAAGAACAAAATTCCCAACCTGGTTTCAACTTAGCAAAAGCGAGAAGAGGTTGAGTGTGACTGCACATGGTCTCTTGAAAGAGGATCATATCTGGGTTGTTATCATAGATCATTTTCTTAACGGATTTTAATTTGCTTAGCCCCCCGAACCCTTGAATATTCGCGAGAGATTTTTCATGGAGAACCCACAGCAGAGGGTGACATTGCTCTAAGCACAGAGAGGAGGAAAGGCTAATTGGAGAGGTAAGAGCCCTAGAAGATTCCTTAATCTGAAGGGGGGGAGAAGTAAATAAAATAAAGGATTCAATTTCCAAGGGAGGTTTGGGATATTTTTTCATCCTCGATCTTCTAATAGTGGCATTTTCGAAGCAAATAGAGTACAGGGAGAGAGTAGAAGGTGAGATGGGAGTTCTATCTGTGAAAATGGAGAGTGAGTTCAACAGTGAAGGGTCCGCAAGGAAGGTGATGACCTGGGAATATCAGGTTTAGTAGGTGCTAAGGATTTCGAGATGAGACCACCTGGGAGAGAAGGGAAATCCTCCCTGGTAAAAGGAGGAGACCCATTATCAGTCACAGGGGAAGGCAAGGAACCCCGCGGGATCTTAGGAGGAGAGGAAAGAAAAAACTCACGAGGCGAGGAGGATACGACATCACCAGTCATAAATGTTTCAAGGACCGGGTCCAAAATCGACGAGTCAACCAATGGTAACATAGGGTCATCCTGACAAAGAGGGTTAACAACACCAAGCACCGATGAGACTAGGTTCCTATTAATCTCAGCACCAGTTTCCACATCCTCTATAAAAAGAAGTTCACCCTTAGTAAGGTCCTCATATACAGTAGGAGAGATCGAGGAGTACATACCTTCTAGAGCCAACGACAATGGAATAACAGGAGAGGAAGGTGAAGCAATTGGAGAGACCACAAGATGAAGCATTTGTCTCTCGATGTGACCATGCAAGAGAGAGGGACAAGATTTCCTCCAATGACCTGTCTCGTAACATACATTGCAGTGGAATGGACATTTAAATAATCATGGCACAGCGAAATAATTCGGTCATTACAAAGAATATCAATACTGGAAATCAAACCATCAGATAGTTCTAGTTCGACGAGAACCTTCTCCATACACTTATCAAATTGATGGAGAAAGTTATCCTCAACAGCCATGAAGCGTCCCAGAGTATTTTCCACGCCCATGAGAACTTCCTTATTCCGCAGAGGCAGTGGAAGGGTTGGAAGAAGTACCTAGAGATGATGAATGCATACTTGCTCTCGGAGTGGATCAAAACCCATATGCCAACGGTTAAGAACCAAGGAACCTTTGCCAATGGTCCATAGAGAACCAAGAATCCTGGAGGCATCCACATTTTCCAAGAATATGAACACCAGCCATCTGTTAGCCAGTAAACTAATGGTCGAGATGAATTCTAGCATTGGATTCCAATGTTGCATCGCCTAGTCCACCCACTCACTCTTATTTATACTGCAGTACTCCAGTCGACCCACAAGGTCCCTGTCACATAAGGCCTCAACCTTCTCCATGTAAACATCCTTACCCAACACATAGCATCGCTTAGAAGTGTTATCTTTTAATACCTCAGTTTTTCATCCCGAACAAAAGGAGATAGACATTTTATATCATTCTGAACCAGATCTCGAAGAAAGATGTTGGTCAAAATCCATATCCGAAAAAACTGGGGCTGCTACAAAAAACGATACTGGAACCCAAAGACACCACACAGAAAGGAACACTAACCGGGACGAGAACACTCACTGAAAACCATCAGTAATACTTCCCGCAAAAAACATTGGGGGCAGCCCACAGAACCACCTGAGAAAGGCCCTTTCAGGGAGGTCAAACCCTAAGTCAACCAGAGGGGATACCACACCAGAGTCTGACGAGAAAAACATTCATTTGTAAAAATAGAAAACCATCGCACTCAAACCCCCATCTTGCGAAACCAAAGACAATGCTGGAAGAATCCGACCAAACACACTGACAAGGACCCTCAAGAGGTTAGAGGTAGCGAAAGACAACAGTTCGACAGCTTACAGACCTAGGGTACCGTCACTCAAAGCTTCGAGAGAGGACCCAGATAAAGTCAACAACAAAATAAAAAAAACTCGAGTGTCATAGAGGGCACAGAAAACCAAGAACATGAAAAAAAGCACAAGAACATCATGACCATGCAAATGTGAAAAACAAGGGATATACACCAAAAAACCCTATAGAATAACAAACGAGCAAATTCCCGTTTTTTTTAAATACATGGTTGTCCCTCTAGAGGGAGGGCGAACTCATGTAGACGGTAGTGCAAAGGCGCATGCCATTACCCCTCAAGACCACCAAACAAAAAACCTAACAGGTACAAAAAAGACCTTAAAAGTAATCAATACAATAAAAAAACCCCACTAGAGAACCCCACCAGGCTAACCTGTCAAAAATATGCTATAATAAACGAAGAGGCCTTTCATTGCCTGATGCTAGAAAGCTCGAAGAGATGCAACTTCTACCTGAGGTAGAGGGAAGCCGAAAGCACGTCACTCTTCAGTTAATCTTCTAACAAGTCACATGGTCAATGTTTTGTACAGTTGTGTGAAACCTTGTTATATGAAACTTTGATAGCTACATTTCCTTTCACATTGGTCACACACTTTCCATCAATTACTTGATTGTTGTATATGTAAAAATCATGTAACTTCATGATATATTGCACTCTTCCTTGCACACTATCTCTAACCCTTCATTATACACCTTTGATTGCTTTTCTAAATCATTGTATATATAAAGATCATGCAGCTTCAAACTGCCTTGTACAATTTTTATCATTTTTGCAAAGATACTATGGACAAATGATTTGTGATATTTGCATAAAATTTTAAGTGAGCAAGCTCGTTCACAAAATTCTTTGCAATAATTTATGTTTAAAGATGAAAAACATATCAAACCACATCATCTAATTTTAAGGATTATGAAGGTGCTAACATTTGAGAGGAATTGCTTTTCTATGTGTTCATAATTGTTATTGACAATTTTCCAAAGCATGTTACTTATAACTCTATAAAAGTATAGTAATAAGCTGTGATTTCTCTATTAATATTTCTTTATGTTAGAATTTAGTTCTGCATATACTAATTTTCTACTTTTAGTTTACTAGTTTTTGGGGTATTTTGTTGGTAGCCCTTTAACAAAGTATGTCGTTCTAGTTCTAGAGTGAGGATACATTAGTCCATTATATGCTAAAGAAAACCATGATTTAAGCATTGGTCGTACAACCATACATGGCATAGAAGTACAACATCCTTGTACAAGCACTATAATGGTGGCCTTGCAATATGACTATTATCAACATGTCATGCTTACATTAGTTATACACAAGACAATACATGTTGAAGAGATATGATGTATGAATAACACTATTTCCTTTCGCATCTAGTTCAACGGTATGATGCACTATATTTTTTCTCAATTCCTTTAACCTATGTATGTAATATAATTTTTATGAGAACATATTCAACTTTTTCAATTATAATTTGATTGATGATTAATTTTTTGTAAGTTTTTTGTAAATTTAGTGTTTTATGTTTTTAAACATTGTCCTCCAATTTTTTTTAATTAAATTTAGTTTGAGCCATAAAAACAAGAGTTGTTATTCTCTCAACTTGAATTCAAATCCTACCTTGATATATTTATTCTTTGTAAATCAATTATTAATTAATTTAAAAAAAAATAGTTACTCTTTAAAAATTACCAACAACCTCATTTTCATTTTTTAACATTTAATTTATATAATATAATAATATAATATAATATATTATTAGTATATTATATAATACAATATTATTAACAAATAGCATTTTTATTTTAATATAATAATAATAAATTTAAATCTCTTTGTTTTAGACTTTTCCATAATCATCTATATTTTATGACAAGTTAGTAAAATATATCCTCACTTAATCTCTAACTCATAAGGAACTATGAATTTAATACATGATGGCAATCGATATTCTTTGAGCTCTTAGATATTATTGTTATCTATTTCCAAGTTTGCTTTTTATGTTATCCAATCCAAGGAGTTTTAGGTTGGAATCTTAATATTAAACTATATACAATGTGTGCAAAGGTAAATTTGGTGACAAATATTATAAAGCCAATTCAACATGTATAATGGCCTTTTGTGTCCAACTATTTGGAGACATGATGTAACATTTTTCTTTAAACAAACTTAAAATGACTTTTTAAAAACCAATAGTGTAATTTATTCCATGTCCAAAGCAAGGTAGGGTCCAATATTATGCTTAAATTGAGTTAGTGGTAGTGTCCACTCAAAAACAACTTCCAACCTTTTATAGCTTAATGTTTACTATTCGATATATTCATAGAAAATGGGTTTATGCGGAAATTTGTCTTTTTATAAGTAAATTATTTAATTAAATAACGATTAAAACTATTTAGATAATATTTAATATTTTATAATTAAATTTATATATCTTGTCTATTAAAACAGTAAATGTAGTTATGTTTTATTAACTTTAATTAGATTTTAAATGTTTTATTTTATAATTATACTAATTTGATTGTAATTTAATTGCATTGAGAGTAATAAGGTGCTTTACACATCATCTGTATGGATGAGATGTTGTCACATAATGCAACTTAATGTATAATGTAATGTACAAAAAATAAAAAGTAATTACAAATTTCATGTAAACTCAAAAAATTAATAATGAGAACCAAATAAGTAATTAAAAATCCATAATAAACTCAAGTGATTTTAAATCCACAATTGATAAAAGAATTTACAACCAATTTCATGTGTCAAGTTGTTAATCTTAAAAATTTAGGTACTACTTAGCTTGTGTATTTTTGTTTGTTTGTTTTACATGCATTAATTTAAATGCATATTGACTGATTACTTTTTGGTTTGACTATAACATAATTTATGGAATACATATTTTTTAAAGTAGTTAAATAGTGACATTTTTAATATCTCAAATGAGAAGGCTTATTTTGAAGTATTTATTAATTATTGAATATAAATATGGAAACATGTGAAAATTCAATTAACCATTTGGATAGAACAACATTTTGTTTTTGTTAGCATCCAATTTTTTCTATTTTGAAAAATAGGAATAAATGAATTCAACACCATCAATAACCTCTAGGACACCCAAAATTCCACAAGTGTAAACTGGATTTTGAAAAATTTCGACCATATTTTTTCAAAATCATGTCCAAAAAATAAGCATATTCCAACCCAAATTGTCTAAATTTTAGACTATGGATATAAATATGACTCATAAAATATATGTTATTTGAAATAGTGAAGTATTGATATTTTCAATATTTCAAAAGATGGTTTACCCAAAAACATAATTAATGATTATTGTAAAAATATGATTCATATAATATAAAGAAAACACATATGTTTATGTATAATAATTAACATTTGTTCTTCATAATCAATAAAAAAAATTATAATAATTGGAGATAGATCCCAAAATTGACTATTTTATTGATATTTAAAAAAATATTTTAATTGCATTAAAATAGGAATATGCTATGTATCTAACTTTACCATAATTTTTATAACCAACAAAGTACCAATATTTAACTAGTTCCAATGAAATCACAACTTGAAGTACATTTATATCATCATATATATATATATATATATATATATATATATATATATATATATGAATATTACTCAACCCATTTAGTTACAAAATAGTGATGGCATACACATATCAAACTTTAAATGAAATCACATTTGAAGTACATTTGTATCATCATATATATACAAATATTAATCAATCCATTTAGTTACAAAACAATGATGGCATACACACATCAAACTTCTACCATAAGTTATCTTAGGAAAAAATAACTCAAGTGTACATTCTTCATGAGCAAATATTAATCAATCCATTTAGTTACAAAATAATGATGGCATACACACCTCAAACTTCCAACATAAGTTATCTTAGTAAAAAATAAATCAAGTGTACATTCTTCATGGGCATAGGGCCTTCAAGTGAATAAACCTATCACTTGCATAACATTATCAAGATATTTGTTGATGTGCATCATACATGATCTTCAAACAACACGCATAAAATAAAAAAAATGTTTTCAATAAACTCCTAACACAAGGCTTGTTTTTTCCTTGAGACAACTTTATTCCTATAAAAGAAGTTCATTATTAATTTTGGCACAAAATGAGTGGGCCTAATGGTTAATAGCATGTGTTTCCTCGTAGGAGGTCACGGGTTCAAATCCAAAGCGGGCTAGTGTATGTACACCTCTGTAGACTTTAGCAGTTAAATCACTGCGTAGAGGGGGGTCCCTTGTCCCACAAACAAGGGGGTCTCATACACCAAATTGGTGTCTCGCTTGGCAATGACCTTAAAAATAGATTATTATTATATTATTATTATTATTATCTTATGTTGTGTTAAGTAAGTATGAACTAGTTTGGTTCAAAATTGGGTAGCTATATGAAAAGAAGTCTTTCCTCATTCAAGTTTTGTTTGAAATGTGCTATGAAGTTCTAGTTTAGAAAGCACTAATGTCCCCCTTCCTCACCACAACCCAACTACAACATAAATTTAAACCCAACTACAATATAAAGTTAAGCACAACACAAACACATTATGCCCATAACATTTAAGGGAATTTATCAAATCCACAACAAATTTTAATTGATTATTCACTGTAATAATTAGTCATTCTTTAAACTGTTTAACGATATAATTATAAACTTCATCATCAAATATATTTATATTGCAATTGCATTAACAAAATAAATTATCACAAAAAAAACCACAATATTCATCATCTTATGGGAAATATTTAATGTAGAATCTTTAAGGTAAAAATCACTCTTTAATCTCTCTCTCAATTTTTGTATAAATGTTTATAATGTGCTTGACGGCCTCTCCATCAAATTACAAGGTTCATTGGGTTGTTAGGTTGAACACCACAGAAACCTAAACTATTTGCCCTTATTTTGTCTCCTCAAGTGCTACCTTCTTCTCTCATGCACATTACGTTTATCTCCTCATTTGTTGTACCCATGTCCTTATCAAATCTTTGTGCATGTTTAGCTTTAATTTCTTCAATTGTTTGTAATCGTTGTCATGATGAAATCGTTCCCTTCATGATTTCTGTCAGTTTTGCAATCCACAACTACTCTTGAGTTCTCAATTGCTCATGAGTTCTTCAATTCCCATGGTAATTATGTTTCTTTTGGTGTCCATTCATTTGATTCTCTTTGTAAGTACATTATCCTTTGTTCACATGTCTAGTTGCACACCTTTATCTAGGGTAGGCACGCTACCATAAATAAAATGCATGTTAGGTGAGGCTTAATACATGTTGATGACTTGAGCATAATCATTACTTTTCATAAAATGTATACTCAATTTAAAAACTCATGAACATTTTTATCATGTGCACACTATTACTATCAAGAATGCACATCAAGCTTTTGATCTATAAAAAGGTATTGTAAAAATCAAAGTGATGCTCATACATCAAGTTCTCCAGAAAAAAGCATGTCCTTAGAAAAACCATATCCTTGCACTTAAATGTCATTTACAATTTTCTTTATATAGTCACTACATTATAATCTTCATCATGTCTATCTTGTTGCTATAATACCTGCAAACATAATTCAACATATTAAAAACAATTTGCAACTATCTTTTTCCATTTCTCTTTAATCTTCATCCTCTTTACACACTTACATTGTACAAGTATTTCTATATTCAATGTTATATGCTTATATCTTAATATATATTTTCTTCCTTTATCTAAGATTCAATGCCACTTCGAACCTCTAGTCACCGAGGCAACAATGCAACTACCACCTTTCCAATGCTACCAACCATTGTCCCTACATTATATGAGGAAATTCTTAACTAACGAAACCATCTAACTACATTCATCTTGTATCCTATTTTATATGGTCAAAGAACTAACTTGCTACATAACATCAAGTCACCTCTTCCTCTCTAATGTTATGCCTTTGAAGGGACATCCCTCATATAACTAGTATTCAAGCTCACTCTCCAAACTATATAAGTTTATTTTTGGAGTCTTCCTACCCTAAATATGCTTTATTTATGCTCTTTATATAATTTAACTTTTAATAAACATTTAACAAATTTAATTATTGATTTGGTTTATAGTTGAATTTACTTTATTTTAATATTTATTATTTTAAATATTATAGTTGATAAACTTATTTAATAAATTAAATGTTAAAATAAAACTAAATTGTATGTAGATTTATTGACACTTAAAGAAATGACATTTTAGTATTATATAGCAACACAAAAAAATAATGGCATCTCTACAAAAATTATACATTTTTCAATATAATAATAATTAATATAATTTTTTTTGAAATTTTTAATTTTAATGTTTTAATTTGCTAATTTTCATTATAATCAATAATATATTTATATTACTGTGTCAAATTTTATATTTTTTAATATAATAATAATTAATATAATATTTTTTAAAAAAATTTAATTTAATTTTCTAATTTTATTATTTTCGTAGTAATGAATAATATATTTATATTATTGTCACATATTTGTTTTAGAATTTAGATCTCAACATTTCAAATCTATTTCGTAGTTTAAAAAACTACGAATTTAATGATCATATTTAATTTTTTTTATTAATCTTTTCTCAATATAAATAAATAATTCTTTATACTGTTATCTATTTTCCCACTAATTTTACATGTGTCAAGTTTGGTCTGTAAAATATTTCTTTCCAATATAAATAAATAAACAACTAATTCATTATACCAAATTGTGTTCTTAAATATGTAATTCATTTCCAAGTTAAGTTTGTTCTTTATATTTTTAATTCATTATACCAAATTGTGTTCTTAAATATATAATTCATTTCCAAGTTAAGTTTGGTCTTTATATTTTTAAAACTAAAGGAAATTAAGGTTGAAATTTAAATATTTAAGTAAATTTTCCTCAAAAATCATATAAACAACTTAGTAAAAGACTTATACAATATGTTATATAAAATCTTCTTCACAACTATAAAATATTCTATATATAGTATCTTTATGTGTTTTATATATCCTGTAACATTTTTGTTATGTTCCAGACAACAAGGGGATATATATGAATGGCTTAGGTATATTAATTTGGAACAATTTAAAAAATTATAAGATTTTAGATTAAGGTTTTGCAATATTCAATGCAATTTTTATTTAAGTTTATTTTTTAATTGTATTTTTTTAGGTTACCATTGGTTTGGTATAGGTGAGGTTGCCCTTGGTTCATGTGCCCGAAGACCCTGCGGCCAGGTGATATGAGCAATGCTATAAATAGTTTAGTCCTTAAATTAAACTATTTTCCAATGTTTTGGGCCATCACCCTCTTATCCCTGACAACAATTGAAATCCGTGACAAACTGCTCATTGTGACATCTAGCTCTGCATCCTCTGCATCCAATGTGTTGACAGTTGTTGTTACCCCTGAAAACAATTGAAATCCGTGACAAAACTGCTCACTTTGACATCTAGCTCTGCATCCAATGCGTTCACAGTTGTTGTTACAACACTGCTCTTTCTCGCCTTCCATATGTAAGCAACAATATATCCTACAACAATGTGTAATCATATGTATGTACACATCTACAACAATGTGTAATCATATGTATCTACACATGACCATGCATCCAAGCTCAAAACTTGCAAAGTGTTGTCTTCTGGTCATGCATGTCCATTGCAAATGGGTATTTAATTCATTCCTCTCATTGCTTTGTGTTTCGTTGAGGTATTGGTGCTTCTATGCACGCTGGCCAGAGTGATCAGCCTCTGCTATATATTTCTATGCCATGCCTTGTGTCCAGAGCACCACTAGATATGCATTTTGATATCGTAGTTTGCAATTTGTGTTGCTCATTGTTCTAATTCTGAAATCTCTGGTATTATTTTCTATATCTTCTACATTTTCGTGTACATTGATGGAATTCTAATGAAGTTATTAACAAATTCCATAAAAAAAACTAAACTACAAACTTTCAATTATTTTAATGGCCGGTGAAAAAACTAAACTACAAACTTTCAATTATTTTCATAGCCAGCAAATCTAATTAACCTAGATTAAATATTTTTGTTTTGCATAGTATTTACACAAAACTCAACCTAAATTAAATCTGTTTGTTTTGCATAGTATTTACATAAAACAATCGTGTTTTCTTTGTTTTGTTTTTACAGTGAAGTGCCACATTTTATCTTTAAACCATAACTTCATGGCTTATTTCGTGAAAATTTTAGAAATATGTTGTAATGTGAAATAAATGTGTAACGTGACCAAGAATTGGGCTTTGCTTTACTAATTTCAAAAGAGTAAATATTTTCCTAAATTGCTACTTATTTAATCTATGAGTCCGTTATGTTGATCCAGTAAATTAGATTGAATTCATTATGTTGCTCCTATAAATGCACTGAAAGTATATAATTTTCGTTTTATATGATATATTTTCCATTAAATTGACAATTCGAAGAAACAAATTGGATAAAAGAACAGGAAATTTTCTATTATTTTTGTCTGCATGTAAATTTAAATCTTTGTAAAAGAGAATATCTTCTGGTAAATGCATTAAATTTGTTTGTTTTGCATTATTTAAACAAAATTCTAAGTACATTTGCATTGGTTTTGTTCTGCAATGTAATTTTGGTATTTTCCAGGCTTTGAGGGTCTTCAAACCATTATTTATTATGGCTTATTTGGCGAAAACCAGAAAAATATGGTGTAATGTGAAAACACTAGGGATAGGCTTTGTTTAGTTAATTTTGAGAAGGTTTCCAGCTTTAGTAGGTGTAATAGAAGACAAAGTAAATGTTTTTCTACATTTCCATATTTTCATGCAGTATTGCTTATTATTCTTCATTTTTTGTTTTAATGGAGTTTCCTTGACATGAATCTCCTATAGCTTTGAAATTCATGTAAAGTTATTAGCATATGTGTGCATGTGTGCATGTGTGCTAGTGTAAAGTGTTAATCAAAGTGCTTCTTGATCATGAACAATGAAATATAAAATATCATGGCATTTTAATAGCTACAAAACACACTAATACATTATTTCATATCTTTCAAGTCCATATGGTATAACACATTGAGATTATATGCACGATCCACCATTTGACCATATACCAAGTAAACTTTGTAAAAAAAATTATACCGAGTAAGTCAAGCATTTATACCTCCAAGTAGTTTCATTCAACCACTATCATAGTTTCATTCAACCCTATAAAATAATTTGAGAGAGAAAGTGAATAAACATGAGAAAAATTTTCTGGCTTGCAATTAGAAAGGATCGACTTCTCTTTCCTTTCCAAAAACTCTGCAAATTTTTTAAGCTATCCTATCATAAAACCTTCTCTTGACTATTAACAAACTAGAAATATAACTATCTATTCCTTTCCCACCTAACCTCTTTTCAATAGTTTTTCTTGGGCTATATAGCCAAAGATCCAATTGTTTTTTAATGAGACAATGCTAAACATTAACCCTAAAAGTAGACGATTGCTGTTTACACAAATTACAAGCGAATTTTCTTAGAATCAATTCTGCACATGACTAGGTTCCATCTATGTTTCTGCAGGTAGACTTCCTCTGTGTAGTTGGCGACCAGGTCTCTTATTCGTGTGCACTATTTGCTTTGTCTTGTATCTTAGAATGTTACTCCAAATATGTCACGTCAGATGGAAAAATATTATCAGTTTCTTCCACTTGAGAGTCCAATTTAAAGTATAATTCATATGAAATGGGAGACTAAGTTTGAAGAAAACCCCCTACTAAGGCCAACATATTGAAATCGGAAATCAATAAAGTCCCAACAATTTTCTTTCGTGAGAGTTATTCCTCAAATTTCTAATATTACTTTGACAAGTTCATGGTGATGATAGGACAATTATGCAGGATGGTAAAGACTAAGCTTTGAATTACCTCGCTCTCATGTTGAATTATGTGCACTTTTCCTGTGTAGAAATTAGGATCAAGTCCTTTTTTTGTTTGCACTTTTCATCTACATGATCGCTTTTGTCCTATCTTTGATCCCGATCCCGATTGTAGTTAGGTGGTCTTGAGTCATTGTATTTAAAAAATTGATGATTAAATTGCAATCCTCCTCTCAAAACATCTACCCATGGTTTATTGATATCAAGCCTTTTAGTATTCAATTAACCCTTCCTACTTGGGAAGAAGATTCTTACTATTAGGTGGGAAACGTAGGACTAAGATGCATCGATGCATCCATTCCTAAATAGATGCATGTTTCTCCCCAGTGCTATTTCAATAGGCATGTGAAATAGATGCATCCATATTTCCCCAGCTACAGAATTCTTCTTGCTTCTGAACCCAACATTCCAAATGCTTCATCACATACGAATGTTAGCTTATAGTCAATTTTATTTCCATTTTGCGGTGCCCCGTCCGCGTGGCTACACCCCTGTCTCTTGTTTCTCCGATCCATCCCTACCCCGAGATAGTAAGTTTGCTTCTATGCGACGGAGGTGGGCTTCTAAAAACAACTCCACCGCTATCTATGTACTAGCAACAACCACATTAAATTAATAATGTGTCTGAATACATCGATAGGCGTAAATTTAAGCACATACTATAGGGAAAAACATTAATATAAAAAGTATGTGCCTAAATTTACGCCTATCAGCCTATTCAGACACATTATTAATTTAATGCGGTTGATGCTAGTAACGGGTGCGCGCATAGACATATCTACAAAGTATTAATAGAAATAATATTGTTTATTTAATTATAATATATAATAAATAATATTAAAAATATTAATTACCATATTATTTAATTAATATAAAACATAATATACTTAAAATATTGTTAATACAATGTTTTTCTGTATAGTATATATGAAAAAAAGTATTAATAGAAATAATATTGTTTATTTAATTATAATATATTATAATATAATACTAAATAT
>LPNX010922107.1:259111-269133 GCA_001517045.1 Pseudotsuga menziesii | reverse complement strand
TACTTATTTTAATATCAATTTGTAATTAATTACATGATATCATTTAAATAATTTGTCGCAATATTACAATTAGTAAGACATATCACAATGTGACAAAACACTTGATTAATGTCGATACTGTAACATAATTGGGATAAACGTCAGAATGCGACAAAACGCTTATTAAACGCCCACTCTCGCAATATTAATGTGTCGCATCGTTGGTTGTGTTGACATATACCAACCAAACACTGTAACAAACCATGGTTTAATGTCATAATGTGATATAACCCTTGATAATGTTGCAGTGAAACGTAAACCTTGATAAACAACATAATGCGACATAACATTAAGATATATAACATAAACTGTGTTAAACGTCACAATGCGACATAACGCTTATTAAACGTCCACTATCACATTATTAATGTGTTTTCCCTATGGTTGTGTTGACATATACCAACCAAACACTGTAATAAACCATGGCTTAACGTTGGAATGTGATATAACCGTTGATAACGTCGAAGTGAAATGTAAACCTTGAAAAGCATTACAATGCGACATACATTGTACATTACTATGTAGAATGTGGATGCTTTAAACCATTTTTTTTCCAAACGTCTCTCTCTCTCTCTCTATATATATATATATAAATATGAATAAAATTCTTAGAGAATCTTTCTAAACATCCAAAGACACACTATTAACGTCATAGTGAAACATAAACCTTGATAAACATCACAATCCGACATAACATTCTACATTACTATGTAGAATGTGGATGGTTTCAACCATTTCTTTTGTGAAGCAACTCTCTCTCTCTCTCTCTCTCTCTATATATATATATCAAGATAATTCTTAAAGAAATTTTTTCAACATCCAAGCAGACATTATTAATGTGTCAAATATTGGACATTATTACAATGTGACATAACCCTTGGCATATATCACAATGTGACACAACCCTTGATGAATGTCTTTAAGTTTGCTTCTATG
Organism: Pseudotsuga menziesii; assembly: GCA_001517045.1. Lineage (NCBI taxonomy): Eukaryota > Viridiplantae > Streptophyta > Pinopsida > Pinales > Pinaceae > Pseudotsuga > Pseudotsuga menziesii. Next base: position 268,158 of record LPNX010922107.1, on the reverse strand, counting down.
CGGCGGAGGTGGGCTTCTAAAAACAACTCCACCGCTATCTATGTATTAGTGTTCGACATTGATTCAGCCCCTTCCCAGCAAGTAAGATGACGGTGTAACAAATATTCGATGGGCTCATATGGTATTTGGTCGTATCCCAGTCCTCAACGCATATATACCATATAGATCGCTTGCAGGTTCCGCTATAATCTGGTTCGGCTTTGGGAGAAGCACCAGGTTGGGGAGGGAAGTTAGTTGCTGGTTCAGTGATATCACTTGAGCTAAGATTTTTTCACCACGATAGATTCAGACTTCACTTAGATTTAGTGAACTTGTTAATGAGGCTAGTTATTCATTTGATCTTCGATTTGGACAGAGTGGTTAATATGAGTGAGAAAATTTAGACCGGAATTACAATACTACTAGTGTTAAATATTAATAAAAAACTTTTATAATTTATAAAAATATAATTTTGCTATATGTCTTTTTCTTGTCAACTTCTAACTAGCTAAAATTCAGCATTCCAGATGGAAGACTGAATGATCTGAGACATCAAAGACTTATTTGTTTAAATGGTTTTTGGTCAGCGAGTAGGGTTTCGGTTCCTGGAGAGCTACCTTCCACAGTCCATGGTTAGCATAACGCCCTTAGCTGGATTTTATCACACTTTTTTTTTTTAAATTTTGGAGTTTACATTGTCCATTCTTCAAGTGATGGAAGGGCGGTAACAAAGTTCCATTCAAGCAAGTACCCGAACACAACTCTGAATTGAGCTTGAAGTTTCACTTGGCCCGTAAGGAATTCTGTGCAAGCTGGAAGAGAGACTCTCCACCATCATTTTATGTAGAGGTAAGTTTTCATAATTTTTAATGTTATTATAGAGCTGCTATCAACTATTTATAAGTTTTGAGAACTAGCGCTTTGCGAACTCATCTTTATAGAGAATAAAACAAGGGTCATGCATCGGTTTACTGTGGCCCGACAAGGCAATGAAATAAGAGTAAGATTCTTATCCTTTGAGTATTCTTTTAATATCATTTTTCAATGGTTATACTCTTTAAGGAGTTTATCTATCTCCTTTGTTTTCTGTAGGTGTAATTGAGGTTCTAGAGAGATTGGATTTCTCTGCTGACCACGCTACCCGCACTTCTCTACAAATATGCTCTATGCAGTCCACTGGTGATATTAAGGAAAGGTGACAGGATTTGTTGAGGGACAAACTCCCTCAGATTCTTAGATGTAGTTAGCTTGCTGACTATTTTATTGTACTAAAAGAATTGAGATCTGCACAAAACGCAATCACAGTTATCTACCTTGATGGTCATGGTTACCCATACTACTGTTTATGATGTTTTTATGTTTTTAGCACTATAATGAACTTTGGATAGTTTCATTTTCTCCTTTCAGTTTTTACCAACTTGTTTTTCTTAGAGGGTTTAGAGTTTAAATTCTTGATGGCACGAGCATTTAAAGTTTTATATTTTTCAAAAACACATTTTTGATGTGCTCGAAGATGTGGTGAAATTAAGTTATTTGACTGAAACTTGTGCCAAAATTCTATGAATTGCTGAAACTATTTGTAAAATCAAGAAAACCTTTTTGAACTGATGGAAAATAAATGCAATAGAGTGAATTTGGGGATATTAATATCGGGATTCATTTGGTGTAGCTAAATAACTTGATGAATCTTCCCATCAAATTTGTGTGACAATTACCCTAATAATGGAAAACAATTCATGTGATGCTAGATTTTTCATTGGAGAATTTGTATAGTATTCAGTGAGTTCATTGATGGCACAAATTTAAGAAGTCTGCTTTTAATGAAGGACACTGAAAGTATGGCAAGTATTTTTTTACAAATATTTGTTGGCCTCATTAAAATTTATTTGAAAAATTCTTCCATCAGCCATACTTATAGAAACAAAAATCCCTATGAAATAGGTTAAACAGATCAATTATAAAGCAAGTTGTATCGGAACAATTAATTTGGTATGTTTATTCTTTTTATCTAAAAAGGATGCATAATATTAGTGATTTGATAAAATATTTAACCTAGTTCTTAAATAATTGTTGTATGTTCTTTTTGTTTAGATTTTATAATTATCTCTATTAACATTTTCTTTTTCACTTCACTTTTTAACAGTTATTCTAAAATAATTGCGGTTCTTTAATTGTAAATTAACATAACAATCTATGTTAACATTTTAGAATTACATTATTTATATGATTTTTTTCAAAGAAAAAAATCGTAAATAACTTTATTCACATTTAGTAGATGGCCCTCATAGTCCATTATACAAATTACAACAAAAAATGTTGTCAATTACAATATTTGCCTCAAAAAGCACAAATCCACAATCCAAATCTAATGTTCATACATCATCAGATCATAATGTTCACTAAATCCTTTCCAACAGAAAGAAACAGTAGTACATGAAATAAACTAAGTCTGATCATAGCAGACTTATATCATCACTCCTGATAAATCAGGTCAGATCAAATGTGATCAAAAGCAAAAAATATCAGAGCAGAACTAGCATGCTGAAAAAGTCTCAGAAAAGTCAAATGCTGATAAAAAAACAGCAGCTAAAAAAATAGGCCAATTCCAGACCATCCAGAGATGAAACATAGAATTCCAAATTCATTCAGTACCAAATAAAAGAGGCCAACCAGCCCGCAAATCAAGCTCTGAATATTGTTGCTAAAGATCACCAATTTCGAAAAATGCACCTCAATATCAGCCATGGCATCATTCTGGAAAATCATCAAGAACCAGCAATCTGTCATGTGACAGACAGCACTCTACAGCAGCTTTAGAAAACCTGAAGACACACATGTGCAAATGCGGTTAGGTTACAACATTATTTATATGATAGAAGACACACATGTGCAAATGCGGTTAGGTTACAACATTATTTAATATATGAAGTTAAATTAGAAAAAGTACATAAAAATTAAATGAAATTGAAATTAAAGTAGTTCACATATTATTATAAACTTCTAAAGGCATATCGCTTCCACAGCAGTGGAATTTAAATTATCATTAAAAAAAATTCATTTTCGTGATATGTATTTATATATCATGATAAATTAGTTTTCATATATCATGAATTCATTTTTAATTAAATAACTTTCAATTACCTCTTTGCTTGAAGGCTCATATATCATTAAAAACGATTTGTACAATAATCCTTGCACAAATATACCAATAATACATTAGTCATGACTCATTCGTATCGTCTGCATGCAATATTCTTTGGTTTTAGCGCTTAGGTTATCAGATTCTCAAATGATTTGCGCTTAGTATGGGATGAATTGCAGTTCATTGGAGAATAGATCTGAAAGTATCTTCCCATTCGTTACTAAAGAGGGTAATTGGAAAAATGATTTGTTAAAATATCATTTTTAACAAATGATCAAATTTATAGGGTGGATACTTGATAAATTGTGGCAAATTGTGGCCAATACGTAGATTTCTAGAGCTCATGATCGTGTTTGAAACTAATACAAAGCATTGTAGGTTGATATTAAGATACAATTTTTTTTAATTACTTATCTACTACATTTTTTGTAAACTCCTCAATTAGATTAGTGGGCTTTGCTCAGGAGAGTCGAATTCGACATACATTATAGTCAAAATTTCCAACATTACTTAACACTATAAAACCTATTTTATCTATATCTAGTTTCCAAATGTAATGAATCTCAATTTCTAGACCTTCTCACCAACCTAATAAAAAAATTAATTACATCAAGGAATCAACATACCCACCTAATCTAAAACAAAACTAAATCCTTATTCCTAGATTTCAGGATGCCAATTCAACCTTTTTCCACATCTAGATTGAAAATCATAGTAAAAAAAATGTTGATAAATATCTCACCATAGTTCTAAAGATAATCAATTAAGGGTGCATTGAACCCTCCACAATGTAACAATGTTGTTTATAACTTTCCAGATGTTCGATGTTGAAGGATTTAAATGGTTCCATATTATTCATAATAGTAGAATTTTCATGCTTTGTTAGAGCCATTTCATTGGTAATATAAATAAATAAAATATTTGTAATAACCTGATGTATAACAGTGTTCTAATTATGTTTTTAATTATTAAATATAATTAAATAAAAAATATTTGTAATGACAATATATGATTTGTTTATCAAATATAATAATGATTTGTTTATCTTTTTTTAAGATAATGATGTATTAAATTTATAATATAAGATTTAGAACAATTTCCAGTTTTATAAGCTAATTTGTCATTTTTGTATAAATTTAAATTGAGAGAGAAGATAGAATACTTGCCTATTTAAAACAATGTTTCAAAAATTTATTTAGATAAAAGCATTGAGATTTTTTTTTATGTAGTTTTTTCTCTAGATATTGTCTTATAGCAAGAGTTATTGGCAATGTCCGAGACATTGCCACTTCACTACTCTTGTTTAACATATTATTCACTAAACGTTATAACAAACCTAAAATTATATTTTCAAAACTTTATAATCTAATTTTATTTCCCTTGACATTACCACGTCGAGACTCTTGTTTAAAATATTATTCACTAAACACTATAACAAACCTAAAATTATATTTTCAAAACTTCATAATCTAATTTTATTTCCCTTGCTTAAGACACATAATGTAACAATTTTCTTTAACATATTATTCACTAAACACTATAACAAACCTAAAATTATCCTTTCATAACTATAAAATATTCTATATATAATACCTTCATGTGTCTTATACATTATGTAACACTTTTCTTTAACATATTATTCACTAAACACCATAAGAAACCTAAAATTGTTCTTTCAAAACCTATTTACTATAAAACACTTTTTTCAAAACCTATTTACTTTAAAACACATCATACAACACTTTTGACATATTATTCACTAGAAGCTATAACAAACCTAAATTTATCTTTTTAAAACCTCATAATCTAATTTTATTGAAGCTATAACAAACCTAAATTTATCTTTTTAAAACCTCATAATCTAATTTTATTGAAGCTATAACAAACCTAAATTTATCTTTTTAAAACCTCATAATCTAATTTTATTTCCATTGTTAAAGCAAGGGAGGGTGTAGTACTGTGCTTAGTTTATCCAAATAAACTTCTTAAGTAGGTGGCTATGTCATAAATGCTCTTAAAGATATATTAAGTTAGGTCATTAATTTTTTTTTCAAGTTTGGCATTCACTTTGAACTTTAGTGCTTAGTTTATCCAAATAAACTTTTTAAGTAGGTAGTTATGTCATGAATACTTTTAAAGATATATTAAGTTAGGTCATTAATTTTTTTTTCAAGTTTGGTATTCACTTTGAATTTTAGTGAGTTGATATTTACTTTATAATCAATTATTTAATATTTTTATAAAAAATAGTTTATATTAAAACTTTGTTATGGAAAATTTTAAAATGAGTTAATGTTATATATTCATATTTATTATAAATAATTTTTTAATTTATGAATTAACATTATATATTCATATTTATTATGAATAATTTTTTTTATTTAAATAGATAAAAAATATGATGATATATTCAATTTAATATAAATACTAATAGAATATTGTTTAGAAAATTTTAAATTCAAAAACATTACGAAGAATAATAAGTTTTCTCATAATCATAAATAAATAATAAAAAAACATTTAAATAATGTCTTAATGTTTTATTGATTAAAACAAAGTAAATGCATATCCTTTCTAATACCTTTAGTTAGCTTTTAAAAGTTGTATTTTATAATTTATATAAACTTATAATGGGTGATTCTATGAAGGTGGGTAACATTTTTTCGTCAAATTTGGCAAACTTGATTTTTTACTCATGTGCTAGATAGAAGCCCTCGAAACTCATATATGCCATGTGAATTTCGACTTGTAGTAAAAAAACAAATTGTAGAATAGTATGTTGGCTTCCCAATGATATATTTTTTAAAATTCTCCGATGTCATTTAATGTGTGAAATTCACATTTAATGAACTGTGTGACCTTAAAAATTTGAAGAAGTTAATAAGTGGCTCGTGTCCCACCCCAATAATTCAGTCATATATATATGAGCATGATCTACACAAAATGCAATGTGGTCTGCATATTTTTTTGTTAATTTATTTCGCAATATACAATTATTTATTATTTTTCGAAAGTGACCACATCTAATTTCAACATCATTTTATACACGTGTGTCCATCCCAGTTTTTTTTCACTATTTTCAAAAATTGAAAAACAAAAGATACCCTTTTGAAGAGGACGCGTCGATGTGTGGGCTGTGTATTTTTAAGAAATTTTTGGATGTGTACTTTTTACCCTGCGGATTTTTCTTTGATTTGCTTCAAAGTTGTTGTGTGGTTTTCTAAGTGTAAGTTTTAGAACTAATTAAAAAATAACCCATATGAATTCCAAAATGCATGCATGATACCTCAATGGATAGAGTATTCAGTGATGAATCTATCAGTATGAACTCTGCTCAGTTATGTGCCATAAATGGTAGGGTTAACACCCCTAGAAGACACAAAGAAACATTGATTTTCCTGTAAGAGGGATAATTCTCTATTTTTCAGGCCCTCGATCGAGGTTTTAACAGAAGCTCGATCGAGGGTTTATTACACCCTCAATCGAGGGTCTAATAAACCCTCGATTGAGCTACTGTTAAACACTAAAAAAAAAGAACTTTGTACATGAATACCAAGGTTTTATATGCATGTTCACCATGTTTATATTTAGTACAAAAAATTAAGGAGGTAAATCCTAGTCCCCTAGTTCTCAACATCTTGTGGACACTAACTACCATAATCCCTCTCTAGAAGATTATGCCCATGTAGAACATTTTAGAAATGGGCTTCAAGGACCCAACTAAGAGAATTTAAAAGAAAAATTAGATAGGAATAAAGACCTCTCCCTCATTAGGAAAAAAAACTAGTAATAAGTATAAGTGTTCATTAAGTAATTGTTTTCACAGATTTTGAATAAAAAGTAAAAAGAAAAATTACACAAGAATAAAGGGGAAATGAGAAATTATAATTTTTCAAGATAGTAAATGTAAAAATTAAAATAAAATTAAAAAACATAAGTAAAAGAATAAAAAAATAATGAAATATAAAAAAAAAAAAAAAGAAGGAGGATACTTATTCTCAACATTGTAATAAATATAAAGAATTTATTTCTTTTATTTTTCATATCCGAATAAATGATAAGAATATAAATGCATAAGAAAAGAATTGAATGAGCAATAATATAATACTCATAACCATAGTGAAATATACTAGTAAAAAGGGAATGTGTCCTTTGCTTTTTAGATTGAGTGTTTTGAAACTATTAAAGAGGCATCAAAGTTTAGGGAACAAGAAAACTCTTTCCATAGTTCACCTAACATACAATTAGAAATCTCTCATTGTATAGATAAATGTGTACATAAACATAATTGACAATTATAACCTATTACCAATATGTTTCCTTTAGACACGAGTACATTAAGATTGTAGCAAATTGATAAGACTCATGAAAATTAGAGGAAATTTGGGGTCTAAAATGGGCCTTATAAGAAAACGTGCCAACAATAAATTTTGTGAGTTGGAATTCAAGAACCAATAGAATTTCAATAAAATGAGTCAACCATAATGGTTGAATTGACATATTTGTCATAAAAGAAAACTACTTTTTTTGTTCGTATTTTCCACATATCTCCCTGTGTTTTACTCAAATTTTAAGTGGGAGAGCTCATTGGATGCGGAATTTAATTCCACATCCAATGAATACCCACATTGCATACTTTTGACAGACCCCGCTACCCCAAAAAAAAGAAATACCTGAAAAAATGTGATGATGACATCATCATCACGTTTTTTCAGGTATTTCTTATTTTTGGGTTAGCGAGGTCTGTCAAAAGTATGTAGTGTGGGTACTCGTTGGATGCGGAATTAAATTCCGCATCCAGTGAGCTCTCCCGTTCAGAATTTGAGTAAAAACACAAGGATGTATGTCGAAAATACGAACACAAAAAGTAGTTTTTTTCATTCTTTGTCCAAAATTAATAACTATTATTTTATGATTTTCCTTAGGAGGCCCATTTTAGACCTCAAATTTCCTCTAATGAACATGACATGCCAACTCGCTCCACTCATAAAAAAAAAGTTTTTTCATAGTGATAATAATATGTTGTGCCCCATATGTGCGATCTTGCGACCCTCCTTACAACTAAATTTAATAAAGTTTAAATTTTTTTTCTGGACCAGAGATATTAACAAAAACATTGAACTCTGTGTTGAAAAGAGATGGCTTTAAGCAACACTATAGATGACATTGATTATGAATAGTGTGTGCAGTGACCAAGTGGACAAACAATTGTTTGTAGAAAAATGACCATGACGTAGATACAATAAACCCTTCAATGCATCCTAGCATGATAACTCAAAACTTTAATCAATAGTTGTGAAAACTTGATGGTGAAGCCAGGGATTCATTTTGAGGCTTTAACAATAATTTTAGAGTCCGTGAAGTTCTACAAGCATTTAATTTTTTTTATGCTTATATTCAAGTAGTATCATGGTGTGTTTTCATTGGAATTCAACATCTAGCTTGTTTATGTCATCAATGGTTGGTAAGGAATTTCAACATCATTTGATTCCTATCAGCAATATATCCGATGTGTATACAATTGCTTGAACCTAATTTTTTCCTGCACCTAAATACAGATTCGAACAAATCCTTTTATTTATCAAGGAATACCTCATCTAAGTGACAGCTTTCGAGCTACTAACGACAAGTTTGGGCAAAGAGAGTCAACTCAATGAGGTGATGGAGGTTATCCTAGTTTCCCTCAATAGGTTCAAGGAAACACATCTTGGTTTCCATTAACACGATTGGAAAGAGAATCTCTAGTGTAGTTATTAGATAACGGAAGATGCATCTCTTTGAACTCAAAACTATCCTGCAGTTTTGATAAGATGCATATTCTCTTTTGAAAGGACATCTAGTATGCATTTTCATAAGAACAAAAATGATGATGATGATGATGCTTAAATTTGTATGTAGAACCAGAGATTAAGAGATGTTGATTCAT
>LPNX010922107.1:194596-258924 GCA_001517045.1 Pseudotsuga menziesii | reverse complement strand
TATTGAAATTCTATTGGTTCTTGAATTCCAACTCACAAAAACTTATTTTGGCACGTTTTCTTATAAGGCCCATTTTAGACCCCAAATTTCCTCTAATGCGAGCATAACAAACTTGTAGAATTAATTCCTAGCTCTGCAGACGTTTCTTAAGATGATGTTGATTTAGCAAAGGGGTTAGCATAGCATTAGAAGGGAAACTATTTTCTTGTTGGAAATACAATTTCAAAAGTATCAAATACTAGAAAATTTAAAACTACGACAGCCATTCATTGACTTCCAACTAAATATGTAGAGGAAAAATGCAGAGATTGGCAGCAGAGATACTTACATGTTTTCTTTCCAATTCTACCCATTCCATAGATACATCTATGTCCAGCACAATTTTCCAACAACTTTTCCTCGACCAACTCTGCAAATAATAAATCTCTTAGAAATTTAAACAAAAAAAAACAGTCATGACATTTCCACCTTATTCTACCAAAAAACCTTTTGGAATTTTATCTGGAAACTAGAAGTCCTTGGTACAAACCGCCATGGGGCAAAGGGTTTTAGAAATGGATTGTTAAAAGCTGTTTAATGTTCATTAAACTACTTCTTCATAACACAAAATAGGGATGGAATGGAGCAGCAGTGGGGGGCAGGAATTGAGGATCATAATTAGAGTTACATAAATGTAGTGAAAGGTTTTAAATACTAAAAATACTTTGCTCCAAGTTCGTATATAATTTTTAATTTAAAAAAACTACAATTATGTGATATGACTTTGAAAACACTAATTTTTATCTTAATAGTCCTATTCTATTACGCCCTAGGATCTGGGCTTTAAATATCTGGCCTGAGGATCTATATCGTAGGTGAGTCGTAGTCCTGAGAATCCAGGTCGAGTGGACACAACTCACCTAATTTCATCTCATCAACTGAATTGCATGCATCATTTCCATAGTATTCTTTTTGCAGTGTACCAAGGAGAGCAATGATGCATGCAATTCAATTGATGAGCTGAACTTAGGCGAGTTGTGTCCACTCAATCTGGATTCTCAAGACTACGATCTACCTACGATATAGATCCTCGGGTCAGATATTTAAATCCTAGATCCCAAGGCATAATAGAACAAGATGATTAAGATAAAAATTAGTGTTAAATTCAGAGTCATATCACATAATTGTAGTTTTTTAAAATAAAAAATTATATACGAAGGAGCAACGTATTTTTAGTACCTTTAGAGAGATGAAAATGTGAGCATGAAAAAAAAATATGACCTCATTTCCTTGGGTTATATCAATGTCCATTGTTTACTCTTCAAAATTGTTATTCTGCCAAACATTTGCAGTTAATATTGCTAGTAAATTATTGAATGACATTAGAATTTACATCAATAACAAGTGACTAATTGTTTTGGTGTTTCATAATGCTAAGAGTGGAGGAAAAGAAATAAAAGAAAAGGTGTTATGGCGACAGTGGGATCCGAAAAACAAAAAGTATGGAAACTAAACATGATACTAATTCTCATTTCGACAAGAATAGGAAATGTTCAATGACATGAATTCAAATGGGGATTCAAAATACAAGGTGTCCAAGCATCTTTTGGAAGAATTCATTAAATGAAACTTTACATTATGCATATGGAAATACAATGTCAAGATCAAGCTATGAGTTCAATCAAGGTCTCTAAAACCATCGATCGAGATTTTACACGTGTTTTTAAACACCTCTATTGAATGTTTATGTGCGGTTAGAGAAAAGCTCGGTCGAGCTAGCAGCTTAATCGAGATTTTCAAAACTTTGACTAAAAGAACATTCAAGTGCCCATATTTGTGTGTGCACACAAATATGGACACCCAAAAATTTCTTTAATTAAATTTTTTTAAATCTCGTATTGTTCGTGGGAACAAGGTCTTCGAATTCAATTAAAATCAAATATAGAATTATATTATAATAAAATTTAATAAAACATAATTTCGACTAGAAGAATGATACTTAAGGGTAATAGTACATACCTTGAAGAAGAAACAAGTAAAAGCATTACTACCGCCACCTCCTCTATATTTTATGTGTAGATATTAGTCGTGGAGTAATTGGAGTTATAGATGTGATTAATCATATCTATAACTCCAATTACTCAGCAACCCATATCTACAAATGAATATAAATGACATTTTTCTATCCAACAAACGCAGTGAATTAAATCATGGGTTTGTTTCCTATTTATAGTTATAACTATTAGAGATGCTCGATTGAGTTCTTAAACCCTCGATCGAGGGTTTATCAAAATATTGATCGAGGGTTTAAGAAGACCTTGATCAAGTGTTTAATAAACCCTCGATCGAGGTGTTAAGACCTCAATCGAGGGTTAAAAGAAAGCTCGATCGAGGTACATTTTTTTGTTTTTGTCAAAATTTCCTTGCCAAAAAATATAACCCACCTCCATGGATGCACCCGTGACAAATAACTAAAATTACTTGATAATCAACTCACAATTTTACTTGGAATTTGACATTATTTACAAGGTAAGATATCAAACTAATACATAAGGAGGCATCCAATGTAGGAATAAAATTTCTAAGGTGGCCAAATGAGTGATAAAATCCTTATCTATGGAAGATTCAAAGATGGTAGGAATTAGGGATAACACAATTGTATATATGGACATAGAGACCAGTATGAATGAATTCAACAGTCTAAAAATCATTAATATTAGAGTGGAATAATTAGAGAGGATTGTCCACCACAAGGTAGGAATTTCAAATGGCGGAAACCCGTCAAAATTGTCGGTAACAATCAAAATCTGAAAGGTTTTCTATATTCTAAGCTAGATTTTGACGGTGTGTTGACGATCTCCTTAAAATCTTAGTTGTATTTGACGAGTAAATTGACCCATGGTGGGCATTTACTTGTCAAATTCTATCCTTGGTCCACCCATTCTTCAAATACATGAATACAATGATCATCCACGCTCTCCCATGCTCATGGGATGATAGGATAAACTTATATTCCGTTGAAATATATAGCAAATTGTTGTAGGATATTATGTCATGATTGAAAATTGTGCCAAATAAGAAAAATATTCCTACTGCAACATAAATTCTGAATCAATTAAATCCTTCCATTTCCATGTCAACTCTATTGAAAAGTGTGATTCAAATCGCTAGGGACATTAATCATACCCCCTATTTAGAGTTAGATAAGTCTTTCATAATATTGAAAGGAATGAAGGCTATTAATCAACCAGGTCTACGTTTCATGAGTATATTACATGATTTTGTGATGGATAGGGAAAAAATGCAAGTCTCAAGAGAAGTAGTTCCACCTTCAAAAAGGCCTTCATGCTCATCCTAGGATTTCTAAACCACCAAGAACATATAGCTCCAAGAAGCCTAAGAAACAAATGTCCATTTTGCAAACAATGAAATATATGAGGTTCTGTAGGTTGAAATAAATATTGGGACAAAATTTAAAGAATTCTCAAAATTATGGATATATTCAATTTCTGTAAGGACATTGGAAAGGAAGATTAAATATATGCATCACCATAAACAACACATCATCACTCCCATTTATGGTTATAACCAATTTTTGTCTCCTCCATTATCACATAATGTATTGAAACATGCCGCGTACTCCTTCATACGTGCTAGCATGAGTTAGGGAGGACACCAATAAGATATTACAGTTCTATAAATGAAGATGTTGAGGGAGAACAAGGGAGGCCAAAAAAGTATATCTGAGAGGCTGCCAAAATTTACAATGAACAAATACAATGGGATTAGTAACATTAGTTTCATCTCTTTTTCGTATCGTCCTCTTTCATGTTTGTAATGTTATCTAAGATTTCTCCATGTGAAAAAATACAATAGGCATAGGGATGATATTAAAGGGTCTCTCCTGATCTAATTTCTCTTGTATTAATGAACAATTTAGATTTCTGTTGAGTTAAATTGGGACCGAGGAAATTTTCCATTGGGTTTAAGGAAATGATGTCTTAAACATGTTATCGTATTCTTTTCCTATGGTTGAACATCTTCTATTTCATTGCATGAATATGTGGATTTATCTTTACTTTTCTCACATATTTTTTGTATGTTATGAGCATGTTTGATAACAAAAATTTAAAATTCTTTGCTATTAAATCTGTTTATAATGTCAAACATTTCCTTCAAATAAATGAAGCTATAAGTAAAATGCCACAAAAATATTGTTCCAATAATTCTTTTTTTCTTCGGAGGTAATTTCCCCTTCACACATAAGTATAACATTCTAAATCTCTTCACCAACAACTAAGATCAATTCCATGCACTATAGATCCCTATTGCAAACCTAATCACTCAAATATTATTTGAACAAAAGGCACACTTAGTGTCACAAACTAGGAATTCAGACTCCTGAACTTAGGGTTCCCTCCCTTGACCCAAGGATTGGCCTGAAGTTCAAAAATGGAGCAAGAAGGTGCATCTTACACATCCATCCCTAGCCTTGTAACCTCTCTTGAAATATCTCTGCATTCCATTGTGAGACAAATTCTTATCTCATGTATTCAAGCAAGAATGATCGTCTTACACCTAGATAGATGAGGGGTACAACCTAGGGAACAATACACCCTATCTCCAATTTATCTACACCTCAAGGGCATAGGAAAATAGAAATCGTTTACAAAATAATAACAAGAAGTCACAAAACACTTGGTTGATTTGCAAAAATATAAATTGTATTTATATAAAAAAACCGCAAGAATATAGATTGTATTTATATAAAAAATCGCAAGAATATAGATTGTATTTATATAAAAAAATGCATATAGTCGGAAGATTTATATGAAAATGTATATTTGTATCACAAAAAAAACTCATACATCTCATTCTTGTGGAGTATCATGTTGTCTATAATATCAATTCAAGACTTGGAATTCATGTTGTCTATAATGGGAAATTGTCTAAAACACCTTTGGAAAGAAATTCGGAGGAAAGTTGAATTCATTATCATGAGTTGATTATATGCATTGAAACTTTGTCTCCAAACTTTGGCATCTCTCAAACTTAATTCCAATTCCATCCTAACTTCCCATCAAGATTGTGAATTGTGATGTTTCTAATTAATTCATGAGTACACATAGGTGTAGGTTGTCATGAGTATACATAGGTGTAGGCTATCAAAATTCATTTGATATTTTTTTTAAAACAAATATTGTTTTGATTATAAACACATGGAAAACTAACATCAAAAGTTACAAAAGAACGGTAAATAGCATATCTTACAATGTCTTCATCAAATCTAAGGATGCCCTTTACAATCCTCTAAAGCATGTGAACCATTACAAAATATCAAAGTATATAATGTATTCATAGATCCAAGGATGCCCTTTACAATCCTCTAAAGCATGTGAACCATTACAAAATATCTAAGTATGGATATACTATTATAGACCTTGACAAATTGTCCTAGTAATTTTATAAAAAATGAAAAATGAGGCATGCAGACCCAATTAGACCCAATTATGTTGTACTAGTCATACTACTAAATTATGTTGTACCAGTCATACTTCAAAACCTGATTTTATGCCTCTGAACTGTTGCCACGGGGTGTGTTGACATTTTCTGTGGGGTTTCCTTCATTCTCATCACTTGAGATAGATTTAACAATGGAAGGCTAACAAATTGGTATAAGGCCTGCTCCACTTCATCGACTTGATTATCCACAATGGGGATATGATCCGGTAAGCTATGAACAGTTGCAATCATACCCTCGATTTGATCCTTCATCCAACTCATTTGATAGAGAATATCCTGTATGTATGCTTGCATCGCACCAATCTAACCATTAATTGCCTCGATCTGCTTTCTCCATACTTCGGCCCAGCGTAAAATAAGCACTACAATTCTTTCAACTAAGATCTCAAGAATTTTCTCGGAGAAGAACATCGCCCCTGAATAAGAATACAAACCACAAACTTCTGAGCTCAGACCAATGTTCCAAATGACAATTTGTTCAATACCTTGCACATCAATAACCACATAAATCTCAAAGATATTCACAGAAGAAAGCCTAAAATCCCACGCTTCAAAAGCTGGGGCCAAGCAGTTGCTCCATCTCTAGCTCAAACCTGCATCCCAAAGTCTCCAGACAAGCGAGAGGGGAGAGAGGAAGCACTATCTAGGGATTATCAAGCACTACTCAGACTCAGATGCCACTCTCCCAGTGCAGATGAGGTGGCGGACTAATCTTCTAAAGACAAATCAACCATTGCTAAACTCTCGACCTCGCAGACCAGTCGCACTTCACAACTGATTACAGAATGAAGCTGGAAATACAAGCCGTCATTAAAACCATCTCTGCGATCCACTGGGAATTGGGAAAAGTTTCTCAGCCAGCAATATTTAGCCTGTTGTTGCAGACCATTTAATGCAGCTGCAACAGGCTTTATGCCGGTTGAATCTTAATATTTAGCTTGGTTGAGATTTAATTGGCATGAAGGCCTGCTGCCGTAATGCAACGGCAGCAGGCTTCCCGGTTGGAATCCAACCGACATGAGGCTTGCTGCTGCATTAAATGACCTGCAGCAAGCTAAAAATTGCTCGACCTCCACTTGAAGAAGATGAAACAACTTTTAAATCAACTATAAATATATGCATAGTCAATGAAACCGACAAGATGCTAAGGGACTGTGAAAGTGTTTGGATTTCCATTTTCTACTATACCCCTCTAGCAAGAAGAGAATCTTGATTAGCTAAACCATTTGCGTGTGAATTGTGTTCTCTTCGAATATGGAGATCAGCGTCTGAATTGTGTTCTCTTCGAACATGGAAAAATCACACTAAACCAAAATTGAGCCAAAAGGTCAATGATTCGCACGTGGAGACATCTTGCCATTCGATTGCGTAGTCTAAAGAGAGAATAAGAAGAGAGTCTCCAATAATCATTAGAGACCAAATCCTTAGAGCAAGAGCTTGCTTCAAGCCCAAGAATGGAGCATAAAGTTTTATTAATTGTTTGTGTCAATCCATAATCTACATATGTAGATTATAAATGTATTTTCTTCGAGGTCAAGGATGACCCTTCGCGCATCTATTGCCCTTAAGATTCATTTAATACTTACACACCATCCATCTCATTCATCTCATTGTTGGAAATATTAATTAATAGCAGATCCCTACTAGATCTCAATCGACTTCGCTAGAGTTCATATTAGTTCAGTCTATGTTAGATAGTCTAACAAGATGAAGAATTCACAATTGTCATATATAAACTTCTCGAATTAAATTTCTGAAGCTAAGTTTTTAGGTAGATAGTTATTTCAGGTTTTAATGTTAAGTCAGTAGATTTAGGCAAGAGCAATTTTTAGTTTGCCTATAAATAGAAGAAGAAGATTGTAAATTAAGTTAGACACAGCAAAGAGAGCGAGAGATAACTCGGAGAAAATTATGAGCAGAGAGTGAATAGGATAGTGTCGAAGCTCAAGCATCTCTGGGTTTGAAAATGTGGAGAGCCGAAGCTAGTAAAAGGTGAAATATCTCTATAAATTTCCAAGTTTGCATTTACCTAAAATATTTTTGTTTTTGACAAGTTTTATAAATCAATAGTTTATGGTTGAATACATGTTTATTTGGCCACACATTCTCTCCAAGAAATACTTGAGTAAATGTTGTTTACATTTACAGTTTGAGTGAAAGATCAAAGAATCCATAAACATTTGGCCCAGTAAAATTTCTAGGTTTTACGACAGAGTGGTCGACACAAGTCTTCTTAATGTTTGGTTATATGATTCTATCGAATTGTTGTTGTGTCAAGTTTTACTTCTAGTTACCGGTCGGTGAAAAATATTATTGATTTCATAAGTCTTTAGACTAAGAAACATATTTTATGAAATTTGACTAAAAGTGGTCACAGTCGAAGTAAACCTCTCAAGTAAGTAGGTCGAAGTAAACCGGTGGAGTAAGTCGGTAAAACTGACAAGTAAGAACTTGTCAAGGTAAAAAGAGTCGGGTCGAAAAGTCCGACCAAATTTAGTCTTTAAAAATCTTGTCGAAATATTTTGGTAGACTTGTCTAGTCGGAGTTAGACAAGTTTTATCCGACCAGAAAAGAAGAAGACATAAAAATTTTATAACTGAGTGGTAACTCAAGTTTTGCAGACACAGTTTTTGCTAAAAAGTATCAGAGCAAGATTTAGGAAAGAAATCTTGTCTTAAAAGTGAAAAAAGTAATTTTCTAAGGAAAATTAAAATTTAAAAATGGCTTCCATTTCTGGGTCAAACCTGTCGATTTTGCAAACTCTAATTTTTACAAGAAAGAATTATGAATATTGGTCTCTAACAATGAAAGATTTGTTCAGAGGTCAAGATGTTTGGGAAATTGTCCAGAATGGTTATGCAGAACCAATAAATCAGACGTCATATAACAAGCTCACGCAAGCTGAGAAAGATTCCTTGAGGGAACAAAGGAAGAAATATGGAAAAGCTCTGTTCTACATACATCAAGCCCTGCATGAAAGCATACTCCCAAGAGTTGCAGCAGCAATTAACGCTAAGCATACATGGGACACATTGGAGACCGCATATCAAGGCTTGGACAAGGTAAAGACTTCCAAGTTACATATTCTTGGAAGAGATTTTGAATATTTGTTAATGAAAGATACAGAGTCAGTAGACTCATTCTACACCAGAGTTGTTGGTTTGATAAATCAACTTAAATCTCATGGAGAAACCATAGTAGACCAAAGGGCAGTTGAAAATTTTCTCAGAAGTATTCCCCCAAGATTTGAATCTGTGGTTGTGACCTTGGAAGAAAACAAAGATATGTCGGTGTTTACCATTGTTGAGTTGCAAGCTTCACTCATCAATCATGAACACAAAATTAGCAAAACAAATACATCATTGGAAGGTCCATTCGCAACACAGTCATCCATAAGTTGTGGTAGAGGCAGGGGGAGAAAAAACTCTAGAGGAAAATGAAGAAGTTCTTCCAGAGGAGGACATGACAAAATTCCTGCAAATTTCGCTGGTAGAGAAGAGAATCAAAATCCAAGTCATCTAAGTGGTCAGAGGTTTGATAAATAAAAAATTCAATGCCATTATTGTAAGAAATTTGGTCATTATGCATATAAATGCAGGAAGAAACAATATGACCAAGGAAGGAAAAGCCCAAATCAATCGACCAACACCAGTACTCCATCGAGCACAATGTTAATGGCATATGCATCTCCGATTGAATGCAATGTTGTTCAAGAAAGTTTACATGACATATGGTACTTAGATTCAGGCTGCATCAATCATATGACTGGTAATTTAAATTTGTTTTCCAGTCTAGATAATTTAGTTCAAACTGATGTTACACTTGGAAATAATGTCCAAGTCACTGTTTTTGGAAAATGTATTGTTGGTATTCTAACCAAACAGGGGAAGAGTAAGTTTATTCCTGATGTCTATCATGTCGAAGGTCTGAAACATAATTTGTTGAGCATTGGACAACTAATACAAAAAGGCTATAGAGTCTATGTAGAAGATGATCACTGTGTGATTAAAGACAAGCGTCCAAGCAACCAACTGATAGCAAAAGTGCCAATGACAAGCAATTGCGTGTTTCCCTTGAGGATAATTCAAGGCAGAAAGTAAAGAATCAGTCGAGCACTTCGACAAGAAAGAAAATAATAGCGCTGAATTTCAAGCAGTGTTTCAAACAGAAGTTTAGGATGAATCCTGATTGTGGCATTTCAGATTTGGCCATATGAATTTTGGTGGGATGAAGTTACTACATACAAAGAATATGGTGAAAGGATTTCCATTGATCGACAAACTAGAGAGAGTTTGTGAAGGATGCATTTTTGGCAAGAAACATAGAGAGAATTTTCCAGTCAAAAAGTTAGATAGAGCACGCACACCACTTTACTTTTATTGATGACTACTCAAGAAAAACATGGGTATATTTTCTGAAACATAAATCTGATGCATTTAGTTATTTTCAGCGGTTCAAGGCACTCATGGAGAACCAGAGTAGACACCGCGTCAAAATCCTAAGGACCGACAGAGGAGGTGAATATGTTTCGAATGATTTTCTAAATTTTTGCAAGAGCCATGGCATACAAAAGACGGTATACACCTCAGCAGAATGGTGTTTCCGAAAGAAAGAACAGAGCCATTATGGAGATGGCGCGCAACATGATGCTAGCCAAGCATTTGTCAAATGAATATTTGGTTGAAGCAGTCACAACTGCTGTATATATCATGAACTGGTGTTCAATAAAGAGTGTGAAGAACAAAGTTCCTCAAGAAGCATGGACAGGTATGAATCACAGTGTTTCTCATTTAAAATTTTTTGGGTGTGTTGCATATGCTCATGTTCCAGATGAGCTAAGAAATAAATTAGACAAGAAGGGACAAAAATGTATTTTTGTTGGCTATTCTGAAGACACAAAAGCATACAAGTAGTATGATCCTGTCACAAGGAAAGTGATCATTAGTCAAGATGTTCAATTTGTCGAGAATGAATCATGGGATGGAACTCTCGACATAAATGTCAAGATTGTGTCGAATGTCGACAATGACGACATGGTGGAGGAAGTGGTTCAAACACCACATGTAAGTCAGCTGGTTGCAGCACCGTCAACTCCCATCACACCCTGACATGGTTCAACACAAGGAACAACGACGCAAGTTACTTCTCAAGCTACGTCGACAAGCACACCAAGAGGACATCAGAATCCATCAAGTATTTTGTTAAGGTCAACATCGACAGAACCAGTGAAGACAATAAGTCTGTGTGAAATATATGAAGCTGGTACATCAAATTCATTCTCTCTCTTTGCATTATTTTCTCCTATATATGATCCACTAACATTTGAGGAAGATGTCGAAGAAGAAGTATGGGCACAAGCAATGGATGAAGAAATAGAATGCATTGAGAAGAATCAAACATGGGAGTTGGTAGATGTACCAAAAGATAAAGATGTAATCAATGTCAAATGGATTTACAATACCAAGCAAGATGCTGATGGGAATGTGCAAAATCACAAAGCGAGAATGGTCGCAAGAGGGTTCACACAACAGCCCGACATAGACTTTAATGAAACTTTTTCACCTGTTGCACACATGGATACAATCAAAACATTCTTGACCATTGATGCACAAAACAAATGGCATGTTTATCAAATGGATGTATGAGTCGACATTTTTGAATGGTTATCTAGAAGAGGAAGTATATGTGGAACAGCCACAAGGCTATGAAATTCTAGGTCAAGCACATAAAGTGTATAGGCTGAAAAATGAACTCTATGGTTTGAAGCAAGCTCCTAGAGCTTGATACAGTCGGATTGGTTCCTATCTCACTAAAAATGGATTTCACAGAAGTGAAAGTGAACCGAATTTGTACACCAAAGTTGATGAGCAAGGTGAGATGTTAATTGTTTTCCTATATGTAGATGATTTAATATTTACTGGTGAATTTGGCACAGGAGATTTTAAAGCAGTCATGGAAAGTGAATTTGAAATGACTGATTTGGGGCTTATGAAATTTTTTATGGGCATTGAATTCCAACAGTCTGAAAGTGGTATATTTATATCACAGTCAAAATATTCAAGTGCAGTTTTAAAAATATTTAACATGTCTAATTGCAAGACAGGCCCAACACTAGTAATAACACCAGTAATAACAGGTTTAAAATTGAGCAAGGATGATGATGGATCAACTGTAGATCGTACGCTGTTTAAAAGGCTGGTTGGCAACCTTATGTATTTAACAACGACTAGACTAGACATCATGTATGGAGTAAGTTTGATATCAAGATTCATGGAGTCACCAAAAGACTCACATTGGAAAGTCGGTAAAAGAATTTTGAGGTATGTAAGTGGCACAAAAGACCTTGGCATTATGTATTCAACCTCAGAAAATTTTAAACTCATTGGATACACTGACAGTAACAATGGAGACAACATAGATGATAGGAAGAGCACATCTAGGTACGCATTTCATTTTGGTATAGGTGTTGTGTCATGGGCTTCAAATAAACAACCCATAGTAACTCTTCTTCGGCATAATCATAGTATGTTGCAGTTACAAGCATTGCATGTCAGTTGTATGGATGCGGAGAATGTTAAAAGACCTGTCACGGAACCAACAAGAACCAACAACCATTTTCTGCGAGAACAATTCAGCCACTGCATTGTCTAAGAACCATGTGTTCCATAAGAGAACCAAACACATCGACACAAGATTTCATTTCATAAGAGAATTGGTGAACAACAAAGAAATTTGTTTAGAATTTTACAGGTTTGAAGATCAACTTGCATCCATCTTTACAAAACCATTAGAAATGGATACATTTCAGTATCTACGTAGTTATCTTGGAATGACAAGTTCTACACATTGAACTCTGTCATACACAGAGCAAGTTTAAGCTCTAAATCATTTTGTAAAATTTTGTTTTAAAGATCCCCATCTATTCATAATTAAGGGGGAGTGTTGGAAATATTAATTAATTACAGATTCATACCAGATCTCAGTTGACTTTGCCAGATTCCGTATTAGTTCAGTCTATGTTAGACAACCGGACAAGATGAAGAGTTCATGACTGTCATATATAAACTTGACGAGTTAAATTTCTGAAGCTAATTTTTTAGGTAGATAGTTATTGCAATCTTTAATGTTAAGCCGGTAGATTCACGCAGGAGCAATTTTTAGTTTTCCTATAAATAGAATAAGAAGATTGTAAATTAAGTTAGACACAACAGAGAGAGCGAGAGAGAACTCTGGGATAATTCTGACCAGAGAGTGAAGAGGATAGTGTTGAAGCTCAAGATTTTGTGGGTTTGAAAATTTCAAGAGCCGAAGCTCTGTAAAAAGGTGAAATATCTCTGTAAATTTCCAAGTTTGCATTTACTGAAAATAGTTCTTTGTTATGTCCTGACAAGTTTTATAAATCAATAGTTTATGGTTGAATACATGTTTATTTAGCTACACATTCTCTCCAAGAATTACTTGAGTAAATGTTGTTTACATTTACAGTTTGAGTGAAAGATCAAAGAATCCATAAACATTTCACCCAGTAAAAGTTCCAAGTTTTGCGACAAAGTGGTCGACACAAGTCTTCTTAATGTTTGGTTATATGATTCTGTTGAATTGTTGTTGTGTTGAGTTTTACTTCTAGTTACCGGCCAGTGAAAAATAATCTTGATTTCATAAGTTTTTAGACTAAGAAACATCTTTTATGAATTCGACTAAAAGTGGCTAAGTCGAAGTAAACCTATCGAGTAAGTAGGTCGAAGTAAACCTGTCGAGTAAGTAGGTCGAAGTAAACGGTTGAAGTAAAACCTCTAGAAGTAAAACCTGTTGAAGTCAAGTAAGTCGTCAAAACCGACAAGTAAGAACTTGTCGAGGTAAAAAGAGTCAGGTCGAAAATTCCGACCAAATTTAGTCTTTAAAAATCTTGTTGAAATATTTTGGTAGACTTGGCTAGTCAGAGTTAGACAATTTTTATCCGACCAGAAAAGAAGAAGTCGAAGTTGACGTAATTTTTTTATAACTGAGTGGTAACTCAAGTTTTTACGACTTAATTTCTGCTAACACTCATTAATTGTCAATCTAATTTTAGTGTGGTATAAGACGTGCAATCACAAATTTTAATTTATGCCTACTTTGGCATTTTTCATATCTTATCATCTATACTTTTCCATCCCAAATTGGCATGGGTAATTAGGATCATACTCTCTTTTAGGAACTACAACACTAAAGAAATTAAATATATCTATCTCTTCTAAATATATCTCTAACTCTCAAGTTAGTAGATCCATATTTTCTAATGGTGTTTGAGATCATTCCTATGGAATTATATAAATCATAAATCTTGAACACTCTAGTTCTTGCAAAGATTTTTTATGGAATTTTAAAGAATATAATCTTAAGAGTTGATATGTATTAGTGTTTCCACATATTTATTGCATATAACATGCATGAGTTTAAATAATTATACACTTTTTGTCATGAAATGCGTATCTTATGAGAATACATTTGGCCATTTCTCTCATTTTAAGGATGGTACCCAAGGTAAACCAAATTCTTCAAGGAACGATGCCAATATAACAGCATACTCGTTAAGAACTCAACATGTTACTTGTAAGAATTGGTCCTAGATGGGGAGGATAATACTCATCTCAACTACTCAAGTTAGACTCAATTGACAATAAATTAAATTAAATTATACTTAACTATATATAAGAGATGGAAATTGTGGCCACATCCCAAATTATAGTAATTTGAAGAATCAAAACTTTTGAATCGATTGGAACAACTACTCCTGCTTATATTGCAACTAGGTGGCCTTGAATCAGAATTAAAGTAACGATACAAGTTGTTACAATGGATGTGAAATCTAGTCTAGTCGTTATGTAGGAATAACCCATATGTATATGGGGAGGCGGGGGCAACACATTTATTCCGGAGTGTTTGGATCATGCATTGCGCCAAATGTTTACAAAATTAGAATATTCATTGGTTGATATTTAAATACTATGTGAAACAAAATTGGTTTATAATCAAAATGTGGCCCTTCCCCTCATTTCTAGGATAGTATTTAAGATAAACCAAATTCTTCAGGGATCAAGGCCAATATAACAACATACTCATTAAGAAGTCAACATGTCACTTGCAAGAATTGGTCCTAGATGGGAAGGATAATACTCCTTTCAATTACTTAAATTAAACCCAATTGACAATAAATTAGATTAAATTATACTTAACTATATAGAAGAGCCAAAAATTGTGGCTCCATCCAAAAGTAAATAATTTCTAAAATCAAAATTGGGCCCCATGCAAAAGTAAAGTAATTTCTAAAATCAAAACTAAACTTATTTACAAAATTAAAATTCATTGATATATTTTTAATGTCTTGTTAAACAAAATTCGCTTATAATCAAATTGTAAGAATAAATAAGTAATTTCTCAAATCAAAACTAAACTTGTTTACAAAATTAAAATTCATTGATATATTTTTTAATGTTTTGCTAAACAAAATTGGTTTATAATCAAAATGTGAGAATAAATAATTGAACTGAAATATTTAATTTAAATAAATGAAATTAAAGGTAACAAATAAATTTAATGTAAGGAAAAGAAAATTAACCTTATTGGAAATAGACATGGATGGATATTTGGGAGAAGTGGTGACCAACTAACGTGATGAGTTTCTTCCCTTAACAATAAGGGAACACACGTACATAATGTGATTATTCTACTGTGCATGGTTGTTATCCCATTATATATGTATTATGTTCTTCTTGGTTTGCATACATCCTATGCTAAAAAAAAATACATAGCCATTAGGGTCATTTGTCTCCTCCGCTCAAATAGGGGTGGCTAGTGCTGGAATTTCACTGGAATTTTATCTGTTAAACAATTTTTTTTTGACATTTTGGAGTTTAACATTCCCCTTCACTAAACTTTTTACTTACATATGCACCTGTCAGTAATAATGTTTTACTTAAATATGTACCAGTTAGTAATAACGTTTTATTTAAATATGTATATGTCAATAATAACATTTTAGTGTTGTAAATATGGATCAAGGACAACTAGCCAAGTTTATTATTATTTCCTTTTACACATAAACTCAAAATAGACCCATAACTTGCAAGCCATTAGGCAGCTTCCTTGAGAGCTGATCAAAACCCATTCCTTTGACCTAAGGACCTTGGGTGGAAAGAGTATGATTGTCTAAGACATGAATTATCATTAGAATTAGAAGTGTGTTGGAGATTGTTTACAGGTTTTAGAGATGAATTTTGTTAATTGGAAAAGAGTAGAATAAAAATTCCATTAGCGCCAAACGATAAATGTGGTTGAATTTGGGCTAAGCACTCAACATTTCTAAAAAAAATAGTCCAAATAAGTTGAATACACAAGAGGATGTTGTTCCAAACTATTATCTATGCTTTCATCCAACATTCAAACTCCCATAGAAAAGTAGTTGAGATGAGGAGTCAGAAATTGAATGAGATCGACGAGAAACTAAATCAAATGATGACGAATGTTTACTCCACAATAATATAAATACTGGAGAAGACATGAATTTCTATAGACAGATCGTCTAGTGATGGCATTTATAAGCTCATCACAAACGCAATCTTGTACCATTTTCTACCAAGAATTGAGTTTACGATTAATGATTCTGTGTTTGACGGGAGAGCATATCCTAGCTTTGTTTATGAAATGTATTGAGGCAAAATAAAGTTATGTAGCATGTAATTTACTTGTGAGTTACATAGTTAAAATTATGTGTATTCATTTTGTAGAAGGTTTACTACAGTTTCCATGGATCTCTGATCCATTAAATCTAAGAATCTTGGGATTTTAAAATCTACATCTATGAATGACTATGCACCTTCTACTTCAAAGTGCAAGGAATTTTTGTCTATAATAAAAGTGAATACATGAGAAGAAGTGATAAAGTCCATTTCAGTGGAAGTCAATAGGACTAATTTGGTGGTGTGAGCATATTGGAATTATGGGAGTTTATCTATGTTTTTTTTTTACTTCAGCAATCTAGATTGGATATATTCATGCCCATGGCTATGTTTAGTTTTGAGATTCCTAAAATTGGTATAGGGTTGCTGTAGAATTTTCCTTCATTGGTTGTAATCCATAACAACAATATTACAATTCTATTCCAAGTATAGAAATTCACAGGAACTGAGAAGCTCATAATAACAAGTCATAGGTATACAAAACTAGTATATCCTTGAAGATCCCAATCTAGATCAACCCTTGAGGTTATCTTGGTGTGAGAACAGTAAATCAAGATATATATATATTTTTAGAGTGAAACAACAACTGAAACAAAAATTTCAATGTGAATGCACAGTTGAGGGACTATAGCTATGGTAGGTAAAAACCATCATTCATCCTCAGCTTAGTAGCTGTCTTCCTGGCTGCTGAAGATACAATATCATTAGAGATGGTATTAATGCATGCATTAGATTAACACATGCAAAGTTAGCTACGTAAAACCCCACTAACAGCAGCACGTGATGGTGAGTAGATCTTAGATTTTTAAAAAACTATTGAACTGATACCCACTCGGCTATTTTTATTTTTCGAAAATAATACGTGTCTCCACCATGTCCTCTGAAACATTATTGCCACGTACGATGGGCTCGACCTTGGGATTGCAATAGCTGGTATTCTGCTCTGAAATATATGCAGATTTTTTAAAATAGAAAAGAATCCTGTGAATGCATTGATCGCAGCAGGCTAGTGCTGTATTACTAATATCATGACGTTTTGAAAAAGTTGTAAACCATCAAAACCACATTGTATGAGAATATTCAATCGTTTAACAAAACGGTTTTGTTGAATTTTTACCCGTATTTAACGGGAGAAATGTCCCAAAACGGGCAAATGCCTGTCAAATTCCAACTCTAAGGGTGGCTCATCACTAACTTCACCAACATTTCCAAAGCGGCAAAATCAATTCATCGAGTTACAATTTTTTTTTCTACATACGTTTCAAATAAATCGGGTGGAAATTAAATATCTTCATTGTAATGACTATCATTATATTTACCTTTTTCATATAGTGACTATGAGTAGTAAACTTAGGGTTGGTTTTGGATTTGGTGACATGGTAAAATACCCAAGTAAGGTTCATATGGACTCCCAACATACATACATACATACATACATATATATATATAAAAGTATAGGTTTATATGTCTTTATTAACTGCGTTAAAAAAATGTTTCCAAGTAATTATAAAAGAAATAATTAGTTTAAAGTAAGGGAGCAAGTCAACCTTAGGTTAATTGGTGGTAAGCCAAAAAAAAATGTACATCAAATCTCAAATGCATAAGGGAACATTTGTCTTTAATCAATTTAAGAAGAATGATTGAATGGTCTCTTGGAGAATTGTAGGTCGTTTAGGATACAAAGAGTATGGTCTTCAAACCAAGATATAGTTCTCTCATGCTTGAGGAAGGGAATTTATCTAGTGAGAAAGTGAGAGTGGGATCGTGGGCATGAGAGGGATTCTCAAGAGAAGTATTTTTGTGATGAGAGAAAGTAGGAGCACTTATGCAGGGGTTTTCTTAGGAGCTGGTTGGAATGTTGGGAATTTTTTTGTGAAGATAAGTTGTAAAACATAGTTTTGATTTTTCTCAATAAGTTTAATGCATAACAAAAACATTTCAAAAATATTGTGTTAGGTGTGAAACTCAATAATATGATCAACATAGTGCAATAAACTACAATATATATAGTATCCATCACCAAGGGAAGGTCTCTAAGGCATGAAGAATAATCACTCTTAAAAACTAGAAACACTTGATTTACTTTTGAAAGTTAATCAAATGAGTAAGCTAAAATTGAAAGTTGAGTTTGATGGTGGTAAATGGTTTATCAAAGGAAAACGGAAAATTATAAAGTCATAGCATGAGGTTATGAAGAGGATGGTTTTTTTTAACTATATTCTAAGATTGGTGAAGAATGTGTGAACGTAACATTAGTTGATCGGGGTGGCAGGTGCTGGAGGGGTGCTCTTTGACCCTGGAGGAAACATTGTTGAAGCATTCTCTTTGAGTCTTGGAACATAGTCCAACAATCGTGCTAAGATGTTGGCTCTTTGGATGGGGAATAAGGTGTTAATTAAGAAGAAGATATATGATGCCATTATTCTTGGAGACTCTCGTATTGCAATCATAGCTGTTAAGTTTCATTCTCCTCTACACAATTCTTCCTTAGAAAGGATTCAACTGAGAATCTATAAGAATCTAGATGAATTCCAATCAATTGATATCTATCACCTATTAAGAATCCAAAATAAACATGTAGACTCTTTGGCCAATCTTGCAACAAATAGAACTAGAGGAAGTTTTCAATCCCAAAATGATGAGGTGCAATATGAAGTTATTCCTTAGGATAATCAATTTTATGATTAGATTGGGATCTAAAGTCCCTCTTGAAACCATCAACCTATGGTTTGAAGTCTAGAGTCTCCTTGTCCCACCAGTCATCATCATGAGTCCATTGGAGATACACGTGGGGAGTTTTTGTGTTTCCATATTAAGTTTGGCGACTCTCTCACTCATTAAATTTCTCTCAATCCTTAGTACCTGCACAAATTCTTCCATGATTTTTTTCAAGTGCGGGAAAATGATGACAATTGATGGAAATGAGGAAAGGAAATATGCAAGTGAACTTCTCACCCACTCCCACACGTAGAATGGCCCTTCCATGCATCATCGCTCCTGGAGATTCAAATCCAGGTACTGGTTCATGTATGATAGAGGAAAATTGAAAAGGATGGGAATAAATGGACATAATGCCACAAAGAATTGGCCTTATTTATATATAAGCATTGGGATACCTGTTATATGTTGATGTATTTGTAACTTTAGAATGTATTCACTTTTATATTTCATATATTGTATTTCATTGGTACCTGATGTTATTATCGGGAGAATCATTAATGTAATCAAGTCATGTAAAGTCATAGAGGTTAACCCTCCTTGTTGATCAGGGGAAAAGTCCCCACAGCTGTGGGGCACTAGGGTTATTAGACTCTCCTAGAGAAGTCGACCCTGGTAAGTAATTGTCAAGTCAAAAACTAGTATAAATAGAGAGTGAGCCTCTCTATTTGATACACACACTCACCCAGCTATAGCGCATAGGTGAGAGAAGAAGAGCTCGCACAAGTGAGAGAGAACAGATGTTGGAGATCATCTTTCTGTATTTGGGTTTTACTTTTTCCATTGGTGCTCATTCTATCTCTAAGGAAGTTGCAGGGTTTTCTCCTTTATGGTTTCCTCGAGGAAAATATTTGTGTCCATTGTCTCTTGTGATTGATTGTTGTGCATGTTATTCTCTCAAATAAGATCCTAAGATCATATTTCTTAAATGATAAAAATCTAACATGGTATCAGAGCTAAACTGAGAAGAAGACATTGTGCAGCTGTAGAAGCTAGGGATTCTTACTTTTTGGGTCTTTCTCCATAGATCAGAAGCAAAAGGAGGCTAGGATAACTCTCCATTGAAGGGCACATCTTTCTATCGAAGTAGAATTTGATTCCGGGCATTTTCAGTCACTGCTCCGGGAAATTAGGGATTTTCACAAAAGATGAATTTTTGAGTGAGCCTAGCATAGGATTTATCTCCTCCTCAAAATCTAACTTTAGAGACCAAGATCGAAATTTTTGGTTGGGTAAAACTATGGGAAAGTCAAACCCTATTTTGACCTCGGACCAGAAAACCCTAAAATACTAAAACTAGTAGTTTTGGTACATTCGATCTATCTCGAGATTGGCGAAGGTTCAAAATCCAAAATGTTTATAAGCCAAAGAAATTTTTGTGCTGAACACGGTGTAAAAATATCAGCCTCAGATTTACTATATTCTGAGAGATATGATTCCTCCAAACCAGGGTTCCAGCCTCTTCCATTATTCATCCCTAAACAAGTCACCTAGGGAGAATTGGTATATCTCGGGCTACGAAGGTCCAAATGAAATTTCTCAAGATGTTCCAGATAGGACACGGACTTTAAGTTCTTTGGTAAAAGTTTTAGTTCCCAAAGATGAAACAGTGACACGTGGCAGTCTATACAAGTTTGCCATGCTGAAGAGTCTTGAAATAAGTCACCTTGGTAAAACTATCGTAAGTCCCAATTGGTGAAACCAATTCTTCTCAAACCTGTGGTGTTGGAAATAGGACATACGAGGCCACATCAATATGAAACTTCAAACACAGAGGACTAGTAATTTCAGATATACCGTAGAAACAATATTAGGCATTTATGTAGAGGAAATTGGAAAACTAGGGCTTCCTGTTCCGAGAGCTTCCCTCCACTGTTTTCAGAAAAGGAGTACATTGGATAGCTCACCTTGAAGAGGCCCATATTTCTATCCAATCATAAGTTTGAAATTCCAAGTTCTGAAAATTAGGGTTTCTCTGACAAACCCTAGATCAGCCAGATCTGGAACCAGGATGGACACCTCAAATCGGTAAGATCTAATCTTTTGCTATTTACATTTGAGGTTCTCATTTCAAAATGACTAATCACACCAGCTTGATGAAAAGCTTGGTGAAGCTGAAAACTTCCAAGCATGGAAGTATAGGATCTCATTGGTTCCTGAAGAAAATGAATTGGACACCTACATAAGTGAAGAGGTTCTAGTTCCAGAGGGAGATGGGGCTAAAATCCTTACACAAGAAGAACTTGTTCAAGGCCAAGAGGATCACCTTATACCACAAGTGTCTTCCCTAAATACACCTAAAGATATTTTTGATTCCTTGACCAAGCTATTTTGAAGGGAATAATATAAATCGGAAGAAGTATAGGAACTCCGTGATCCTTGAAGAAATTGACTTGGATCAGTATTTCAATACATAAGTTATCAGAGCCAAAAGGAGACGAGGCTAAGGCTAGAGCCAATAGAATCATTGCATATTCTATTAAAGATCATCTCATCCCTCATGAAGACACCAAAAGGAAGTGTTCGATGCTATGATGAAGCAATCGAAGAAGAATATATATTTTTATAACCACCTTGAATGGCCTCCCATGATCATGGGGATTCATTCATTTGAGGAATGTGTACCAGAAGGAAGTGATTACCTTCAGCAAGCTCTAGAAAGAGTGCACACAAGAAGAAGCTCAACTCATAATAAGAGAAGAGAAGGTGGGAGCAACTGAAGATCAAGCTCTCTCGATTTAAAGAAGATCCCTCAAGCATTGAGGGATATGAATGACTCAATTCTTGAAGAACCTCTTATCCATCTTAGCATTTGGATAAGAAATGATGCTGTTATGAATGAAGAAGATGATGAAGTTGAAAGAAGGAGCCTACACACGAAATGAATAAAGATAAGTATTCAATTTCCATTTCATAATATTATTTGGTTATGCATTTGTTTATATTCAGTTGATGTGTTATGCATGATATAATGTTTGCATTAATGATAGTATACTACTAATATGCATGTGATGGGTAAGTAGCTCATGGTGCTATACAAATCTCCATTGCTACTTATCTATAATGAAACCTCTTTGTTGACATATTGGATTAGTGCACAAATTCAATGATGTCATTGTAGAGATGGAAGGAATCTAGAAAGTTTCCGTGAGATATGGATTAATGTTGTATTGTCTAAAATAGTGGCATGATTATATATTTATGCATAAAGAATTTTCCATTATGAATATGCCTTATGAAATGTTTCTAACCATACAAATAATGCATTTGACTTGTAGGAAAGATTGCGTACAATCTCCTACAAGAAAAGAAGGATGAGACTTGCTCCGAAGAACAAGTGACGACAGTTTGAGAAATAATACAAGATGAAGAATAATATGATGATACTTTCAAAGAAAGAAAGAGGTCTCAGACATAGTGTAGTTATGTGACACTGTTGAGAGACATCGCTGATGCAGAACCCTCCAGCTATGAAGAAACAACCAAGAAGAAAGGGAAGGAGTGCACCAGTTCAAGAAGAATGATGTCTAGGATGCGGTATCGAGACCTTAAATATGGATCTAGAATATCCAACATGAAATAGATGAAAACATCATGGGATACAAGGCAAGATTTGTAGCACGAGGCTTCTCAAGGAAATAGGGCATAGACTACAAAGAGACATTTGCAGCCACTGGAAGTTAAGACACATGGCAGGAAGACTCATGTGTGCAAATTAAAGAAGGCCTTGCACGAGCTCAGAAGGCACCCATGGGATAACACATACATGAGGAGCTTGAAGTTCACCTAGAGTGATGAAGATCTTAACCTTTGCTACAAGGTTGAAGATGAAAGCCTATAGAGGATGACAAGCTCACAGATGGGTTCGAGAAGAACGTTTTCAAGATAGAGGATCTTGGTATCGAGTGACCCTATATGGATACATAGAATATTAGTAGTAGAGGAAGCTACTTGTCAATCCAGTACAAAATGTTTCAATACATAGAGTACGAAAGGTAGAGGGATAATGATGCTCCACTTCAGAGGGAGTGACTGTAGAAGATCCTGAGGTTCGACATGGTACGACAAGATGGACAACTTACTGATGGCTCTAGGATTTACTCAAACTAAAGCGGATTCCAACCTTTACTTCAAGGTTGAAGGTGGAATACTAGTGATGCTCCTGTTATATGTCGATGACTTGTTCCTGACAGGAAAAGAGGAACTCATTAAATATGCAAGGAGACTTGCTACCAAGTTCGAGATTAAAGACTTGGATATGATGCACTACTTTCTAGGCATGGAGGTGTGGTAGAATGCGGATGAAATCTCCCTTGGACAAGGGAATTATGCAGTAGAGATCCTGAAGAGGTTTGTGATGATGGACTGCAAGGTCATGACCACACCTATGGCATCGAACCTGAAGCTATTGGGTGATGATTCATCAGAGACGGTTGATGCCACGATGTATCGTCAGATGATTGGGTCCTTGATGTACCTGACGAATACAAGACCAGATATTTTCTTTGCTGTGAACACATTGAACCAATTCCTTATGGATCTGAGACATATTCACCTCGTTGTTGCAAAGCATGCAGTGAGGTAACTAAAGGGTATAGTTGATTATGGGATCAAGTATGAGGTGAATCAGAAGATTAACTTGGAGGGTTATGTGGATTCAAATTGGGTAGGCAGTGCCATTGATAAGAATATCACTTCGGGGTGCTGCTTCAGTATGGGATCAGGTGTGATATCTTGGTTTAGCATGAAGCAATATTATGTGGAATTGAGTACAGCCGAAGTAGATGTAATATCCCAAATCTAAATATTTTCTATTTCTATGCAAATTTATTGAAACAGTCGGGCATGCAAACTGCCATGCAAAATTTCCCTATTTTATAGCTGAAATTAGGGTTAGGGTTTGCATGATAGAATGAACACTTACCACTAATAAGCCAGCTGAATACGCTCCAAAGAGAATACACATGCAAGATGAGCTGGGTTGATGAAGAAATGACCTTGTTTTCTGCTGCAATACCCCGGATGGCTTAATCAAACAAGTGTGACATTTTTGTTGAAAGGATGGTCAGTTTCGGCTGGAAATAAGTCAGAAGGAAGGTGTTCCCGTGACGGAGAGGATGTTCGGAGCATGCAAGAGTTTTGACATCTCCATATTCCCTAGCAAATTGATCTCCCAGTCTGTTGCTCATGCCCCCACAACCCTATAAACTGCTGCTAACTACCCCAGATGGACAATCTAATAGCTGATAATCACCCAATGCAGTAGAGTGATCCTATCAGTGAGGATGCAAGCTGCATGTGGAAGAAATATGGTGATCCAAAGTCTTGGCGAATGACTTAGGGTTTCCCAGCTAAATGCCCCCAACTGTACGGATGAATCTGCAATAACCTTTGGACTTATACTGGAATACTGGATAATGATGAATGCAATAGATACGGTGACAAACCTAGATGGTTTATCCTGAAGGAGACTAGGGCAGATGTCTCACTGCCGAAATCCCATTAGCTGAAGACGTTGTCTCCAACCCCAACTACTATGGCCGCACGCTGTGCTACTTCTCAAGAGCTCCAAAATAATAATAATCCAAAAGTAAAGTCTCCATTCACTTTATCTTTCTTTTATAACTTTCAACTACGAAAACCCTAACTTTTGACCTAATTAGGTCACTTTAACTTCTAATTTGTAGTTGACTTGCATGCATGCGCATGGAGACTTAATTGGGTGCATGCATCATTAAATAATGCTTAGATGTCATGCATGTCACTTTTAGGGTTTGCATGTCATTTTTAGGGTTTGCATGCATATCACTTTTAGGGTTTTCATGTATGTCATTTTTAGGGTTTGCATGCATCTCACTTTTAGGGTTTGCATGCATCTCACTTTTAGGATTTGCATGCATGTCATTTTTAGGGTTTCCATGCATGTCACTTTTAGGGTTTGCATGCATTTCATTTTTAGGGTTTGCATGCATCTCACTTTTAGGATTTGCATGCATGTCACTTTTAGGGTTTGCATGCATGTCACTTTTGGGAACATTACAATAGAGTATGTCACAGCTTGTTCGACTAGTTGTGAGGTAGTGTGGCTGAGGAAGCTACTATCTGATTTGTTTGATCTCCAGTTGGATGGTACTTGATATTGCGACAACCAGAGTTGTGTGAAGTTGTCAAAGAACCCGGTGTTCCATGACAAGTCGAAGCATATCGAGATCAAATATCACTATATTAGGGATATGGTTTAGAGAGGAGCAGTGAAGCTCCAATATGTTGCGATAGATGAGCATATAGATGATGTGTTGAACAAGCCATTAGCCAGAGTGAAGTTTGAGTACTTCAGGGAGAAGCTAGGTGTTCTCCAGATTGAGGTTCCTTCCAAGGGGAAGTGGTGAGTCTATGTGCCCTTCTGACATGGTGGTAGGATTGGTTCCTCCCATGGTCAAATGTAAGTATAGAGCCCTTCTGACAAGGTGGTAGAATTGGTTCCTCCCATGGTCGGATGTAAGTGCTGATCTTTTCTGACATGGTGGTAGGCTGGGCCTCCTATGGTCAAATGTAAGCACAAATCCTTTCCTTGGATGGTAGATGGTGTGTCCTACCATGGCGGTGGATGTAAGTGCAGGGTACAGTTGATTATGGGATCAAGTATGAGGTGAATCAGAAGATTAACCTAGAGGGTTATGTGGATTCAAATTGGGCAGGTAGTGCCATTGATAGGGAGAGCACTTCGGGGTGCTGCTTTAGTATGGGATCAGGTGTGATCTTTTGGTTTAGCATGAAGCAATCCTTTGTGGCACTGAGTACAACCGAAGCAGAGTATGTCACAGCTTGTTCGACTAGTTGTGAGACAGTGTGGCTGAGGAAGCTACTATCTGATTTGTTTGATCTCCAGTTGGATGGTACTTGTATATATTGCGGCAACCAGCGTTGTGTGAAGTTGTCAGAGAACCTGATGTTCCATGACAAGTCGAAGCATATCGAGATCAAATATCACTATATCAGGGATATGGTTCAGAGAGGAGCGGTGAAGCTCCAATATGTTGCGACGAACGAGCAGATAGTCGATGTGTTGAACAAGCCATTAGCTAGAGTGAAGTTTGAGTACTTTAGGGAGAAGCTAGGTGTTCTCCAGATCAGGGTTCCTTCCACGTGGAAGTGATGAGTCCATGTGCCCTTCTGACATGGTGGTAGGATTGGTTCCTCCCATGGTAAAATGTAAGTACAAATCCCTTTTGACATGGTGGTAGGATTGGTTCCTCCCATGGTCGGATGTAAGTGCTGAGATTTTCTAACATGGTGGTAGGCTGGGCCTCCCATGGTCAGATGTAAGTGCAGAGCCTTTCCTCGGATGGTAGATGGTGTGTCCTACCATGCTAGTGGATGTAAGTGTAGGGCCTTTCCCCAAATGGTAGATGGTGTGTCCTACCATGCTGGTGGATGTAAGTGAAAATCCTTTCCTTAGATGGTAGATGGTGCGTCCTACCATTTCGGTGGATGTAAGTGCAGGGCCTTTCCCCAGATGGTATATGTTGTTTCCTACCATGCCGGTGGATGTAAGTGCAGAGCCTCTCCTCGGATGGTAGATGGTGTGTCCTACCATTCCGGTGGATGTAAGTGTAGGGCCTTTCCTCAAATGGTAGATGGTGTGTCCTACCATGCCGATGGATGTGAGTGCTGGGCCTTTCTGACATGGTGACAGGTTGGGCCTCCCATGGTCAGATGTGAGTGTTGGGCGTGCCTTTCTGACATGGATTTTGGATATGTTCCTCCCATGGTCATATATAAGTGTTGGGTGGGCCTTTCTGACATGGATGTTGGATGTGTTCCTCCCATGGTTAGATATAAGTGATGAAGAAGATGAAAACCTACATGGAGGCTAGGCCTACACCCAGCATGAAAAAGGGCTGGCTCTGTAGAACTTCTTGTGACGAGTGGAATTTAGAGATAGCACCATTTGATCGAGATAACAGAAGCATTGATGATGATGATCTAGTAATGATCCAACTTTGATGATGATCTAGTGACGAAGACGTGTGCTGATGAATTGTGTCTATAGAATACCTTCCAAGTTAAGAGGGAGTGTTGATGTATTTGAAACTTTAGAATGTATTCACTTGTATATTTCATATATTGTATTTCATTGGTCCTCGTTGTTCCTGTCGGGAGAATCATTAATGTAATCAAGTCATGTAAAGTCATAGAGGTTAACCCTCATTGTTGATCAGGGGGAAAGTCCCCGCAGTTGTGGGGCACTAGGGTTATTAGACTCTCCTAGAGAAGTCGGCCCTGGTAAGTAATTGTCAAGTCAGAAACTAGTATAAATAGAGAGTGAGCCTCTCTATTTGATACACACACTCACCCATCTATAGTGCATTGGTGAGAGAAGAAGAGATCACACAAGTGAGAGAGAGAACAGCTGTCAGAGATCATCTTTTTGTCTTTGGGTTTTACTTTTTCCATTGGTGCTCATTCTATCTCTGAGGAAGTTGTGGGGTTTTATCCTTTATGTTTTCCCAGAGGAAAATATTTGTGTCCATTGTCTCTTGTGATTGATTGCTTTGCATGTTATTCTCTCAGATAAGATCCTAAGATCATATTGCTTAAATGAGAAAAATCTAACATTATAAATACATCACGAGCCACTAGTAGAAAGAGAGCGTTCTGGTTTGAGTTTTAGCGTGATACAAATAAAGTGTGCTTCGGCTTCTCCGTGGTGGATATGGATAGGGATGATGGAACACATGAACTCTTTTATTGTGCTAAACGTGGGATCCGTAAGTTAAACAAAAATATGTGAAGGATTATCCAAAATATTAGCTAGTTGGAGCATGACGGGAGAAACATAGAAAGACACAGGGAAGAGTGGCAGGAAGATAATGAACAACAAAAGATGGAGGAGAAAAGGAATTTCCAGTTGCACTTGGACCTATTAGCATGCAAAGTGGAGCAACAAGAAGACAAATATGATGAAATGAAAGCCAAAGTGGAAACTCTAGAAAAGAAGTTTTAGACCTTAAGAGGAATCTGAAAGAGAAGGAGGAGGTTGAAGCATCATCAGTTGCACCTCCCCATGTCAAAATGAAAAACCAGGTTCCTTAGTTCCACTTTTAGTTTGTTGTAATGGTTTGTTCTTATGTAGCTTTTATAGGAAAATTTGCAAGGAAATATAAGCCCAAGGAATTAGAAGTAAATTTTAGTAGACAGAACAAAAAGCCTAAAATTTTGGAAAGCTCTTGTAAACTCAATCTATATTATTAAGACAACATAGATTGATAAAAAAACAACATTAATTGATAAAATAATATTATTGCATTTGAAGTATGGTCATGATATGAGATTTTAGGGCTGATACTTATTACATGACATTGATATGGTGTATGGGTTGTCATAAACACAAAAGCCTTTATAGCTATGTAAATATTTTATCATTGGAACGAAAACACATAAACAATTTCCTAAGGACAAATCATGGCGTGTGAAGTTTATTTTGGAGTTAATACATGATGACTTTTGTCGTCCTATGGGTGAACGTCGTGAAGAAGAAAATATCCTTAGAAATTCATTGATTCCTACAGCATAAAGATATGGATTTATTTCTTGAGACATGAATTATAATCTCTTGGATATTTATTTCTTAAGATAAATCCTTGAGACATGAATTATAATCTCTTGGATATTTATTTCTTAAGAAAAATATGGAGTTATCTAGAAGCATTATAATCTTATAGTTGTTGAGAATATATATAAAGAAAATGGGTTTAAAAAATACTACAAGGAGCGTATTAAGAGATAGTTCACAACCTCTTCTACATGTAAGTGTAGAAGTCGTCAAATGGATGTAGCTTGGGTGGTTGGGAGGAATGAATGTTACCCTCCCCACCCAAGTTCTACTCTTGTAAGTGACATGATGCTCTTGTGAAGCCCTTTGTAATAAATGTTGTGAATGATGAGCTGACCATACCTTGATTCAGTTTGAATATCAGGTATTGGAATTTTTCGTGAAGTAGCCCTCTAACAAATGGTGAACCACATTTTAAAAAAATGTAAGTGTAGAAGTTATAGAAATGAAGACCCATTTCATTCCCGACATGACAAAATATAGGTTGAAGCATAAGAGTGTGGATTTCAAAATGTTTGCAAAAGCTTATATTTTGCAATTATATTATCAATAAGATTCTAACCTTGGAAGCAATTT
The DNA here is from genome assembly GCA_001517045.1 of Pseudotsuga menziesii. NCBI lineage: Eukaryota > Viridiplantae > Streptophyta > Pinopsida > Pinales > Pinaceae > Pseudotsuga > Pseudotsuga menziesii. The sequence continues at coordinate 229,794 of LPNX010922107.1, read as the reverse complement.
GAAAAATTACACTTGAAGAAGAATGAAGCGTGAAAGTGTATAGTAAAATATTTATAAGGAGTTGCATCATTCAAAACTTGTTGATATAAGGTGCATATTCATGGTATTGGGTTATGTCTATATGTTTTTACTAAAGGGTGTACTGAAACTCTTACTCTAATAAGTTGTAAATTTGTAACAGGATGTGTTACTATTGATAATCAATATATAAAATAGAATCTTGAAATAATGAAACTAAAGGAAATAAATATTTAACAACATCAATAAGCCTTTAACATTAGAAAATGAAGATACAATAAAGACATTTTTATTATTACCCAAATGGAAAGACCATAACTTACAAGTACACCTAGGAGAAGCTGGATTTAGAAAAGTGGGCTACAAATTTTCTCTTTAGCTTTGGTCCTTTTCCTATTTTTATGCTCCCACTACAAACTCGATAGACTAGAATGCTTAGAAACTCAAGTGGTGAAAGACAAGAGAAGGGTTTCAAGTCTCTCTAGATTCCAATAGCATAGCCTTACATTTTAGAATGGATAATTGGTGTGAGCTCAAGGGATTTTCTATCGGTGAATGGTGGAACCCTCTTTGGATCTAGATTATATGTGAAATATCCCATTACATTAACGAAGGCATGGGATAATGGTGATTAAGGAAGACTAAATCAAACACTTTTAGTAAAAGCAAGGTCTTGACAAGGCCCACATGTATCCACTACATCATTTTATGGGTATAGGCGCATAAATGAACTCTAAAAATAACTATTTTTAACTTTAAAAAGGGTTACACAAATATCAATGGATATCCTACATGCCACACACAAAAAATGAGGGGAAATTCACACGCTCAACAAATAGGTTAACTGGTGGTTTGAATCATCTCAATGAGGTATAAATGAAGTCACATGATGATGGAAATAGGTGCACAATAGAGGTTATCATTATGAGAAAAAATAGGGTGATAACATGTTATGATGAATAATCAAAATCATATTGAATACTAGGCCTATAGGATAGAAGCTTGTAAATATTGGGTATGTGTTATATTCTTTGCATGTGGGTTGTGTCACCTTATTTTTGCTATTTTTTGGAATGTATGTAGTTAATCTTGGTTAAGTGATTGGGGTCTAAATCTAATATAGATCAATGGATTAGGGTTTTGGATGTTGCAGAATACCTAAATATTGTATTGTGAATGGCTAATAAAACACACTAAGAAAGATAGAAGTGTGGATCTAAGTTTTCTTGGTTTTTCTTGGTTAAGGGTTTCCAGGGAAAACCTCTGAATATATTGTGTGTGCCACTGTTTAATCTTTGATTTGATTTAAAATCTATATATATTGTTTCACTTCACAGGTTTAAAACTTATAGTAAAGGAGAGCAGTGTAATATTTTAGGGAAGCATACATATGAAAGACTCAAAATATTTTTTTTAAAGCACGCGAACTTGTTCATCTAGAGTTAGTACTTGAAAATCCATATAATATTTAATCTAAATCTATATTAGAATATGAAGAGACTATTATATTGTAGAATACACCTAATTGGTTGGTGAAATGTGGTGTGGAGATAAAAAACAAAGCAATTGGAAACTAGATAAATGGAGAAAGTATAACTTGATAGAAGCACATGGTTGGAAAAGTTTCCTACAATTAATTTTGCACATATGGAACAATGTTGGGAGCAGGTGAACCTCTTGGTGACCTCATTCCTTCAAAGAGGAAATGATATAGAGTATTGTACATATATAAAAATCGATATGGATTATTATATTTAGAAGAGCGGCCAACCTTAGCTTTTAATTAAATTTCCCATAGATAAGAAATAAATCTAATGCATATTGATATATAAAACTAATTATAAGCTTATGGTATTCTACATCATTATATATAATGCATAACGAGTAGCCAAAGTCTATGCATATGTTAATCCCTAAATGGGGCACGTTTCCCCTATCTTGTGGTGCATTATATTAGTTTTGATGTTAGCTTTGATCCATTAGTGGTAATTGTCATTAGTATGGTTATATTAGTTGTGTCAACTTGGGCCAAGGAGTTGTAATTGTACCTCTCAATATCCTATAAATAAGAAGGAGATATTTTCATTTGAGTCTTGGCTTGTCTTGTGTACTCAATACATTGTGTAAGGAGGTTCATCCCTCATAGATGATTTCTATTCATCTATGTTCTTCATTATTAAGGCGTGGATTACTTTCTGTTGCTCTATTTGTGTTATTTTTATGCTATTTCTGGGACTTGGTTACATAACAACATAGAAGGAAAGAATTTAATAGGGAAAAACATTTGCACTAATACCAAATATGACAATCACTAGGACAAAGTTATCATTGGAAGCAAAATAGATATCAAAAACACATCAAATAATTGTTATCAAAGCTTTTCTAAATGGGTAAATTGATGAGATAGTGTACACTGAGCAACCATCTATATTTATGTATCCTGAAAAGGAAAATAAACTCCTGGAGCTTGGTACAAATGGATACATAAAAATATCATTAAAATTGGATTCAAGAGGAGCAACTGATACCCTATTGTTGGCAGACGCTTTTGGGTTAAGTTAGTTGCGTAGCATCGCGGATGCTGCGCAAGGACAAAGATGTCACGCAAGGTAGAAAACGGCGCGCAAGTCAGAATTATAATATTTTATGTATTTTTGGTCATATTTTTTATTTTTGGACCACATTATGTGGATTGTGGTCATTATTTTGTAGTTTCAGTTGAGATGCAGTTAGGAAGTTGGCTAAGTGGACCATCATTGTAAAGGAGCAAGCCTATAAGTAGATGTAGATTTGCAAGTGTTAAGGGTTCCAGGTTCCATACTTTTACACTTGGACACTTTTTAGTTCTTGCGCATTATTCTGAGGTTGATATGTGTATGTGAGCTGGAGAACTATTTTGGAGACTCTATATTTTGTTGCGAAGACTAATATGACATGACGAAAGTTGAGCAGAATCATTGTGCATTTTCTTGTTTTCCTGTTTTCCTATTTTCTGTGATCCAAATATGAATGCAATGTGTATCTGCGATATGGATCTATGAATGATGTGATGTTTTTTTTGCTTTAAATGATGTTATACTATTAGATCTGTTTGCACATTTATGGTTTTGCGGTTTCGGTATGATAATGAGATCTGTTGAATGATGATATAATTATGTTAATGCATACATTGAATGGTTAGATCTATGGAATAAATGTTGTGCTAAGTTAATAAAGAAACACATGGTCCTCCTTCATACTGCAGAAACTTGGTTCCGTCAGCTCTCCCTCGAACATCTCGGGTGAGACTTCATTTTCTCTACAAATGTTGTCGAATGGGGTAAAACCTGTTTGGGCCAGTGCTCAAGGAGATCGCGGTGATTTCGGTGTAGATAGAGAGTGGAACCATGTCGAATGGTTTTGTGTCAACAAATGGTTCCATTGTCAGGATCTTACTGCGAAGAGGAGGAAGGACATGTTGTGGCATCCGACAAGACCATAAATCCAATATTGGTTTGACCAAAGGATACGGGAGTTTGCTGAGAAAAAAAATCAGAACCCTGGACTGATGATAGATAGGTGCCTGGAAGAGTATATGCATGACATTTCACACGAGTACTTTTTCTATGAAACTCCAATCATCTTGTACGAGTGGTTGGCACGATTGACCTATCGGAAGACAAATTTCCAAGGAGGTGAGCCAATGTCCCGGACCTCAGAATTGATTCAGGAATTGCAAGAGGTAGACAACAAAGCATCATGGCTTGTTGAAGTCTAGCTTAATAGTATAATGGAAGGCTATATAACCGAGTTTGCAGTCGACACAACTAAATCTTATAGTGAAGCAGAACGGGATTTTTTCATTGGACCAAGAGGTAGGTTCCTGTTGTCGTTGCAATTTTCCATTAAGATGCTCATCTGCGAAAAAGGCATATTGAAGATGCGCCTCTAGTAGTAGAACTCTGGTTTGTGGAGGTTGTAGGTATAACGAAGATGAGGGTTGGATGGATGGAAGTTACGATGGGACTGTGAGGGAAGCCGAGGAAGGAAGTGGTCTTATGAGAGGTGGAGCAAGGTTTCGACAAGAGAAGAGGAAGAGGAAATGAGAGAGTCCTACTATGACCAAGACATGAGGCCACCAAGGAAGACCACATAGAACAAAGTGAACCTACAGCGACGAAGGAGACGACCAGGCTACACCTGAGCCTGAGGAAAGGCCGACCCAGAGGGACATTGTACCCACACCTCCGTGCATTGCACCATCCTTAGGAAGAAACATGAGTTTGACACCACCGTGTCCGAAATTTCAACAACATTCCAATAGTAGTGGATCAATGACTATAGGAAAAAAGCCGAGGATGGCAGGCGACGATGCGAATTTACCTCTATTCCATGGAAAAAGGACTAAGGATGCCGAGCAATATTGGTTCTTATGTGAAGTTGTGTGGACTGTCAAACAAAATAAGGATGATGAGGTCAACAAAGGTCAATTGGAGACGACCCTTCGAGGTCGTGCACTAGATTGGTTCATGAAATTTGTACAAGTTCCTACGGGGGCTCCAGCGAAAACATTGGCTGAAGTTAGGAAAGGACTGATTGAAGAATTCAGAAAACTGAAATCTAAGGTGAAATACATCACAAAATTGAAGGAGATTAAGCAGTATCCCAATGATACTGTTTGGGATTTTGATAAAAGGTTTAAAATGCTAATGGCAAGAGTTAGCTTTGAGATGAGCGATATCCAACATAAGGAATGGTTCATCACGACGTTACTATATCATATCAGACTACCATTGATGCATCATAAGATTGCGACACGGAGCGAGGCTCTGGAGATTGTGATGAAGTTAGAAGCTTCACTTGTTGGTGAGAATGTGGTTGGCATGACTCAGATCCAGACACATCTGGTGAACTTGACACTCCAGTTGCAAGATATCAAGAAAGGAAAAGAGCATCGTGAGGAAGTGTGGTGTACTCGATGTCGCGCAGATGGACATACCAAGGATAACTACCCAGATTTCTGAAACTACCTATTGTCAGGAGCGCCAAACCCATTGAGTTGTGGTGGTATTCCATGGTGTCGTATTTGTCAATTTTATGGGCATTAACAAGAAGATTGTCGATATATGCAGAAGATGGTTACAAAGACGAAAAATTTATACTGTACATTATGTCGATCTATTGGGCACTAAGATAAGGATTGTCACACATATGATCTACTCCAGGAGAGAACAATGGAAATGTACTATGTGAAGGGAGAATACCATCGAACAGTACAGCAACCGTAGTCACAGCCGTAGGTGGTATAGCCGCCACCTCAACCACAGTTCGTACCGCAGATACAATTTGTATCGCAGTGGCATCTACAACAACAGTTTGTGCCACAAACGCAGTTTAATCAGATCCATATGGATCTGCAGCAGCCATAGTATGTTCAACCATCGCAGTATGTTCATTAGCAACTGAATCCCTGCAGCATCAATTCAATCCACCGTAGTATCAACAGAAGGGAGGTTTCCATGGAGGATTTTGAGAATGACGAGGTGGAGACTTTGGTCGAGGAGGAGGAAGAGGTCGTGCAAACCAGTGCAATGTTATAATTGCGGAGTATTGGGACGCTATCATAGAGATTTCCCACAATTGCAAGCATAATGTACATATTGTATTGTTTTCGATCACACCATTGAGAATTGTCCACAGCTTATCGCAAGATGGCATGCATGAAATATTCCGCAGTTGTAGAACCAAAACTAGAACCAATTGTAGAATCAAAATCAGTTGCAGAACTAGAATCAGCTTCAGAATCAGGACCACAAGGAAAATAAGAATGTGAATCGACCTGTGAATCCACTGCTGAACTAGAATCAAGGACCTACTGTTGCGACGATTTTAGCAGAACCAAGAATGAAAGATGTTGATGTTGCTGTCATTACTCGTGGAGGTAAAACAACAGGAGAAGATGGCCTGCGTCCATAGATTCAGTTGGATGGGAAGAAGAAGGTGCAATTTGATATCGATGTTGAGAGAGACACATTATTTGAAGCATGTGATGCGATAGGAAGAAATCCTGGTAAGTTACCTATTTATGAAATGTCCACCGCTTTTGATTCAACTTCGGTAGCAGGACCATCACGGCAGCATGGTACCTTGCAGAATTTCCTCGAAAGTTGCTTGTCACTAGCAAGGGATCCCGATGCCCTTGTCCAAATTGAAAGTCTGTTGCATTGACCGACTAAGGGACGAAAAGAGTCTGTGGTGAGCTCTTTACATAAGAAAAATATATGAAAAGAGATGTGCATGAATATTTAGATTGGAGACTATGAGGTAGATTCAGTCATCTTGGATATAGGCTTAGACGTCAATATTCTAACAAGGTGGACATGGAAAAAGATGGGGAGCCCATATTTGGTTTGGTCCCCTGTACAGCTGTGACTGGATAACTAGGTGTTGTAGCTGCAACTTTTTCCCAAATTTCTATAAATTTTGGACCCTCCTTTTGATTTTGTCTAGCAGGTTTGTTGATTTCTTTTGTTTAATTTCTTTAAATATTTCCTGGAATTCCATTTTTCTCTGCTTAAGAAATTGATCGTCGGAAGCTCAGTCAACTATTTTTTGTCATTGTTTCAGGAGTTGAATGATCTAATATTATCGTCTTTTCGCCGACACCACGGAAACCGTGGAGTCTTTGCTTTATTTGAACACTTAACTTTTGATTTTTTGATGATTTATCGCTGTCGGAAGTTGTTTGAAGATTGATTCGGGGCATTAGTTCTATATGCTGCTGACGTTGCGGAAGGGAAACGATGAACAACGCTTATTCTCGTCGATTCCGTGGTGTTATTGTTCAAACCTTTGTCGATGACTATGTTTTTATTTTCACTATCAGAATGTTTTTGACTAGCGGTCGGAGGTTTAGTCCTCTACGATGCCGCCGTTTCGGGGGTCTTGTCTTTTGTATCGCTGAAAATGCAGAGTATTTTGGGTCTTGAAGTTCCGAGGAGTTATTAGTTGTTCTGATCACCGATGGTTTTGTGATCCGCGGAACCCACAGTCAGTTTGTTATCCGCCGTTGCGGCTGTCATTCAGACTATTTCTTCGATGTTTAGTCCTTTGCATCGTAGACGCATTAGTAGTTAGTGGTTCTGATCTCTGACGCGTAACTATCGATGGTGTTTAGTGTTCGGGAGTGCCGACACTGTGGAAGTGTTGAGGTTTAAATCACCGACGCATAGTGCTTAGATTTTTCAACGACGACAGATTTTATTTGACCACGGAACCCGTAGTCTGTATGTATATCGCTGTTACGACTGTCCAGTGAACTTACCGTATGATATATAGTGCTTCCTCTTGCCGATGAGAGTTTTTCTGCCCAATGCTTAGTGCTTGCACTCGCCGATATGTTTTTTCCCGCCGATAAGGTTTTTTCCCGCCTATACCTTTTACCAAGGGTTTTCCATGACGAGAAGCACAGTACAGAGTCTGGTGTTTTGGAGATTAGCAGTAGCATAAATGTAGTTCATGCTTGTATCAGAGGATTTCGAGTTAGTTTAGATGCGGCCTGGATTAAGATGAAGAATCTTTGCTATCAGGGTTGTCATTTTGGTTACGGACAGGGTTTTAAGCACAATCGTAGGATTTTATTTTTACCTTGCCGTGTTTCTTTTCATGCATTAATACTGTGTATAGTTTATTTTTACAGAATGCATATGGAAGAGGTAAATAGCTTGATACAGTTTTTGTTATTTTGGTAAAAGCTTAATGGTCTAAGAACATTCTGTGTTTATGACAGAGAGTTGGTTGAAGAATGAAGAAGAAGAAAGAAAGAGAGCTGCGAAGGAAGCAACAAGGAAGGAAGAGGAGGAAAGAAAGGGAAATGAGGAAGCAGAGATAAAGAAAAGAAAAGAAGAAAGTGAAAGTCTGAGATTAACAGGATCTCAAAAAGACCAACAGATTATTTAGCAGATCAACAGCAACAAAGGCCCAGGCTTGGAAAAATCTCATCAGCGACCAAGCTGGTCCCTCTTCATAAAGTGCTCTTAAATTTTAATTTAAAATATAACATGTTGTATAAATTACGGGCACATACTACAAAACAAAAAATTTAGAACTGAAAGGTTGGGGCATCCCAAAGGTTTTGTTTTTTTTGTATAAATAAAGGAGAGTTTAGATAGAGAAGGGACTTTTTCCCAGATCATGTGTGAGAGTATATTGTAAGAAGAACTATTTCCTTGCAATAAATAATTACAAGTTTCCTGCTAGAGAAAGATTCATGGAATGTTTCAAATGTTTTTCTATGGAACAGTTGAATGTGAACTATTTCATTTTCAGCTTATGTCCATTAACTGTGAGATCATTCTAACTCATTGAATCTATGTTCATGTTATGAATGCACTCTAGTTGATCTGGGAGGATCTAAAAAATTCAATTTTAAAAATAATCATATTGCAACAAAAATAGTACCATGTCAAAGATATCGTCAAGCCGATTCCAACGGTGCAAACAGCGTGTCAAACGGACTCCGGATGCAAAAGATATTGCGTTTTGAAGTTTGGCCCCAACAGGGAAAATTTTGGCTAAAATGCCACGTGGCACTCCCTCAAGCTGCCACGTGGTATTCAAAAAGTGCATTCTAATGACATGGCATGATAATGTTTCATGATGATGTGGCATGCTGACATGGCATGGTGATGTGGCATGATGACATAACATGTTGATATTGCATGATGATGTGGCATGGTGACATGGCATGATGATTTGGAATGATGACATGGCATGATGAAGTGGCATGATGACTAGCATGCATGCATTTGTGCTTGAAATGAGTTTTAGGACATTCATGCATTTACTCATGAGAAATTGTAAAATGATTAATATTTGAAGTGAGTGGAAAATTACTCACATATTACTCATTTATTTTATTCCTTGAGTTGTTATGAAGTTAATGCATGGTTGTAACCAAAAACAAACATGCCATATTTGTAAAGAAGTTGTAACAAGTTGGTTTATGGTTGAAAAACCAACATGCTATTTAAAAAAGGGATTTTGTTATGTAATGGATTATTGTTGGATTTTGTAAATGTCATTATGGGGAAGTAACTAAATGTGAAAACCCATGGGCATGTGGGCATGAACCATATTTTTGGTTTATGCTCTTAAAATCCAAACCAATTTGTAACTAATCCCAATTTGGATAATCACATGTATCATGCCACCAAGAGTAGCTTCTCTTATTTAAGCACTTGTCATGTGCATTTGAAGAGAGCTCAAGTTTGGAGAGATGTAGCCCATAGAGGAAGCAAGCATCTGAGAGGCCCCATTGGGGGTCTCCATTGGAGAAGCTCATGGAGAGGCTCCAACCTTGTAGTTCCAGCTCAGAGAGAAAGCATGGTTCCATCATGTCCGAAGGTGATCCAGCATAGGAGACAAAGAAGCAGAGTCAGTTTGAGGAGGCAACATTTCAATTTGCATTTGAAGGCAAGTAGCGACCATCTACACTCTCATCCCGAATGAAAAAGGTGAAGGGATTGGTTGGTAAGAGTGTGACTTTGGTTTTATTGATGCACTTGTCATGCAAACATATTTTTGTCTATTGAGACTATCCTGTAGAAGATCGTGTGGCGTAGCTCGAGGTTCGTGGCTCTTAGAGTCAGTTGAAAGAGTGAGATTTGCAACATTATGCAAGTCTTTGATCTGCTCGAGGTTCATGGCTCATAGAGTCAGTTGAAAGAGTGTGAGTGGCTACATTGGGAAAATATCTTCATGTCCAAGTTTGGCAACTTCTCGAGACAAAGGAGGCAGGCATTTGCTTGCTTGATTTCTGTAGTCTTTGATTGAGTCCTATAGCTTGTGCACTTATGTGACCCATTAGAGGCAGTTATGGTGCGGCGGTAGAGATGAATAGATGATGAAGACTCTGTAGGTGAATCTGTTGTGATGTATCTTATGTATTTGTGCATCTTTGCAATGGATTGGTCACTCTATTTTGGAGTAGGCCCGGAGACATAGCCAGGAGATCTGGTGAACTCCGTAATCAAATCGTGTCCCTAATGTGCTTGAATGATTTTTCATTTTCATGTGGATGATTCTATGTTGCACACTTATATTATGCTCATGTTCACTTGCACTAACGTCATAACAATGATCTTATTGGTCCCGATTGTTTCGAGCAGGTTCGATGACTTTTCGGGATCGCCCCCGGGATCAGATCAAGTGGTATCAGAGCAGGCTGACAAGTGTTGCAGGTTGTGGACTGTTATGAGAAAAATTTTGCAGTGTGAAAAAATCCAGGAATTGGAAGTAGTTTGTGCAAGCACCAATGAAGCAAGAAGTAGATGCGCATACCTGCAAGAATCTTTTGGGGACCAAAAGCCTTCCCAGTGGGGGGGAATGATCCGGGAGGATCTAAAAAGGACAATTTTAAAAATAATCATATTTCAACAAAAATAGTACCATGTCAAATATCTCGTCAAGCCGATTCCAACGGTGCAAATGGCGTGTCAAATGGACTCCGGATGCAAAAGATATTGCGTTTTGAAGTTTGACCCCAACAGGGAAAATTTTGGCTAAAATGCCACGTGGCACTCCCTCAAGCTGCCACTTGGTAGTCAAAAAGTGCATTATAATGACATGGCATGATAATGTGTCATGATGATGTGGCATGATGATGTGGCATGGTGATGTGGCATGATGACATAGCATGTTGATATTGCATGATGATGTGGCATGGTGACATGGCATGATGATGTGGAATGATGACATGGCATGATGACTAGCATGCATGCATGTGTGCTTGAAATGATTTTTAGGACATTCATGCATTTACTCATGAGAAATTGTAAAATGATTAATATTTGAAGTGAGTGGAAAAATTACTCACATATTACTCATTTATTTTATTCCTTGAGTTGTTATGAAGTTAATGCATGGTTGTAACCAAAAACAAACATGCCATATTTGTAAAGAAGTTGTAACAAGTTGGTTTATGGTTGAAAAACCAACATGCTATTTAAAAAAGGGATTTTGTTATGTAATGGATTATTGTTGGATTTTGTAAATGTCATTATGGGGAAGTAACTAAATGTGAAAACCCATGGGCATGTGGACATGAACCATATTTTTGGTTTATGTTCTTAAAATCCAAACCAATTTGTAACTAATCCCAATTTGGAGAATCAGGTGTATCATGCCACCAAGAGTAGCTTCTCTTATTTAAGCACTTGTCATGTGCATTTGAAGAGAGCTCAAGTTTGGAGAGATGTAGCCCATAGAGGAAGCAAGCATCTGAGAGGCCCCATTGGGGGTCTCCATTGGAGAAGCTCATGGAGAGGCTCCAACCTTGTAGTTCCAGCTCAGAGAGAAATCATGGCTCCATCATGTCCGAAGGTGATCCAGCGTAGGAGACAAAGAAGCAGAGTCAGTTCGAGGAGGCAACATTTCAATTTGCATTTGAAGGCAAGTAGCGACCATCTACACTCTCATCCCGAAGGACAAAGGTGAAGGGATTGGTTGGTAAGAGTGTGACTTTGGTTTTATTGATGCACTTGTCATGCAAACATATTGTTGTCTATTGAGACTATCCTGCAGAAGATCGTGTGGCGTAGTTCGAGGTTCGTGGCTCGTAGAGTCAATTGAAAGAGTGCGATTTGCAACATTATGCAAGTCTTTGATCCGCTCGAGGTTCATGGCTCGTAGATTCAGTTGAAAGAGTGCGATTTGCAACATTATGCAAGTCTTTGATCCGCTCGAGGTTCATGGCTCGTAGATTCAGTTGAAAGAGTGTGATTGGCTACATTGGGAAAATATCTTCATGTCCAAGTTTTGCAACTTCTCAAGACAAAGGAGGCAGGCATTTGCTTGCTTGATTTCTGTAGTCTTCGATTGAGTCCTATAGCTTGTGCACTTATGTGACCCATCAGAGGCAGTTATGGTGCGGTGGTAGAGATGAAAAGATGATGAAGACTCTGTAGGTGAATCCGTTGTGATGTATCTTATGTATTTGTGCATCTTTGCAATGGATTGGTCACTCTATTTTGGAGTAGGCCCGGAGACGTAGCCAGGAGATTTGGTGAACTCCGTAATCAAATTGTGTCCCTAATGTGCTTGAATGATTTTTCATTTTCATGTGGATGATTCTATGTTACACACTTATATTATGCTTATGTTCACTTGCACTAACGTCAGAAAAATGATCCTATTGGTCCTGATTGTTTCGAGCGGGTTCGATGACTTTTCGGGCACGCCCTCGAGATTAGATCAAGTGGTATCATAGTAGGATGACAAGTGTTGCAGGTTGTGGACTGTTATGAGCAAAATTTTGCAATGTGCGAAAATCCAGGAATTGGAAGCAGTTTGTGCAGGCACCAATAAAGCAAGAAGTAGATGAGCATACCTGCAAGAAGCTTTTGGGGACCAAAAGCCTTCCCAGTGGGGGGGAATGATCCGGGAGGATCTAAAAAGGCCAATTTTAAAAATAATCATATTGCAACAAAAATAGTACCATGTCAAATATCTCGTCAAGTTGATTCCAATGATGCAAACGGCGTGTCAAACGGACTCCGGATGCAAAAGATATTGCGTTTTGAAGTTTGGCCCCAACAGGGAAAATTTTGGCTAAAGTGCCACGTGGCACTCCATCAAGCTTCCACGTGGTAGTCAAAAAGTGCATTCTAATGACATGGCATGATAATGTGTCACGATGATGTGACATGATGATGTGGCATGCTGACATGGCATGGTGATGTGGCATGATGACATAGCATGTTGATATTGCATGATGATGTGGCATGCTGACATGGCATGATGATGTGAAATGATGACATGGCATGATGACTAGAATGCTTGCATTTGTGCTTTGTTTGTGCCAGAAATTGTTCCTAAGGCTAGGGGAACAAGCCAACACAATCTCAAGAGTAAAACTCAATAAATAAAACAAAGTTTAGGGTTTTGGGTATGATTTAAATGGTTGTAAGCTTCAAGAACAGTCAGGGAATAGATTCAGAAGAAAAGTAACAACTAAATCATAAACATAAACTGATAAAGATGCATAACATATAACATAAGATCCAACAGAAAGACTAGGTTGAGGTTTATACATAAAGGATAAGCATCACCAGAAAATACACATTAACTAGCAATGAATTTATCATTTAAGAAGAAAAACAAACTCAATAACAAAGCCAACATAGACAGACTGAAGGGGAAAAAGTCATAAATTTCATTATTTTATCAGCAAATGCTTATAAGAGCTACAGTACTTATCTCTGAACAAGTTTGCAGACAAAACAGTCTTGTAAACCTCCTGATGCTCCCAAAAATCAGAACCCTTCTTCAGTCCCCCTATCCCTCTTTTATAATTACAAAGAAGTAGTTCCATCTCCCCTTCATTAGGTCGAAATTGAAACTACCCAGCAGTTACATTAACTAACTAACTCAACTAATTGGCTAAAAATAGCAAATCGGATTCCTGGCAAATATGGCGAATTTCTGGAAAATAGGTGTCAAAGAAGCTTCCATATCTCTCAATTTGTGACACCTGTGTAAAAACTGAGAGAGGTTTTTTGTAAATGGGTCCGTGATGGACAAAAACCTCTCTTGGTTTGTAAAAATTCATCTCCAATCAATCAGAATCTGCCCCGCAAAATGAACACTAAAACAGGAAAATATTGAATATTTAAACTCCCTGAAAAATAGGCTGCAAAGATTTAATTGAATCTTTCACACCTTGACAGTTGTTGCAAAACTGAGAGATTTTTTTGTAGATGGGTATCTTATGAACAAAAACCTCTTTTGGTTTTCAAAAATTCCTCTCCATCAGCTTGTGGTCTGCATTTGAATTCAATCACTCAAAACAGGAAAAATAGAGCAGAATTCTGTTTCTACTGACTCATTGAGGACAACATTTGAAGATATGTGAAAACCAGTTTCTGATGGCTCATTATCACAAGGTAATGAATGCATATTCTCTGAATCCAAATTCACAGAAGTACCCAGACATGAGGCATCTGATGGTAAAATCATGGACGAGCTTGAAGTATCACATAAAAGAGAACAATCAGTGAATGGCAGTGGAGATACCCTTGGCAGAGAAATTGGTGTATTTGCAGCAGCTGTGTGCTTCAATTCATTGTCACTTAACATTTCTGGGCAAGAAATTGAAGAATTCAAAAATGAGTTTAATGACAAACATGAGCCTGAATCAACAGTCACACCCTCCATTTTTGTTGTCAGAGATGGGTTTGGCAGCATTTGATATGACTTAACAAGCTGAATCCTCCTTTCCATGCTACTCATGGATCTATGCATATATTCCTCAATCCGCATACACAAAGCTTCCAACCTGTCTATACGTTTGCAGACATATTCAGACATGTTTTCTTCAAAGGGTTTCTGACTTAAGCGTTCAGCTACCTTATTAGTCTGTAGTTCTTCAGGACCACATTACCCATAAGATTCTTCAATGTATAGCCCACCTTTTCTGTCTGGCAGCTTTTCATGGACCTCCATCATGTTTGCTATATATGAAGTTTCACCTCCTGATTCATTCTGCTGTATCCACATTCATTACATAGAAATGAGTCTAGATCAAACATAAAATTGCAAGCAGTTATAGGTATTGGAAATTCAACTTTTAATTCTGTCTGATTGAATGCAAAATGGCAACTCTTTGCACGTTTCCACAGTGACCAGTTATTTTTCAACTCTGAAAAATCAGCCACAGGTCTATTATTGTAATACAAATTGAGCACTTCAATTGATTTTGACCGGCGAGCATCATGAACAGTCATGGTAACACTCTGGATAGTGTGGCTGCCTGTGCATTTCAAAATAATTCAATTGTCAGTGAACTTGGTCTCAGACTTCAGATTGTCCAGCTTCATTCTTGTGTAAGGCACTTCTGGACAGCTACAAGCAACACATGGTTCACTTTCAAGCTAATAACCATCAAACTCCACCAAACTACTGAGTGTGTTGTATATTCAACAATTAGGATGATTTGCCAAGAGCTCATTTTGTGAATGGAGCGTGTCGAACATGCACTTAATCACATCTCCCGTTAGTGATCCCTGTATCAATCCAGCCTCCTGAGTGTTGGCGCTGTGGTCAGGAGTCCCCTTTCCCAAAAGCCAAGTAAGAAGTTCAAAATATTCAGCAATATTCTGACCATATAATGGCAGAACATGCACTTTCTGTAACAATGAGGTAAGCATAAGTCCCTGGAATGATTCAAAGAAGCCTGAAAGTTTAACTTCAATCCAGCTATCTTCATCACTACAATGAGACTTAGTTTTTGTGTTTTCCTCTGAAACCTTAATGCTATCCTCCTCCAGCAAATTTTGGAGTCTTGGGCTCTTATCTCCATCAATAATATCTGATGAATTCAGATCATTAGTTGATTCTATATCGTATTTGTCCACCCTAAAAAATTGCTTAGTTCCAGAATCCATTTTCAATTGGTAATTTTTTTGGAAGTAAATCAATCTCAGAATTTTCAATTTCTCAAATCGTGGTCACATGGCAGTGTCCATATTCAACTCAGCTCCGACATTTTATAACTGCGCAGCAAGAAACATAATGTTGGGAAATATCAAATATATTATTTGTACATCATATTGACAGAATTGTCCACTGGATTCCATCACCCATGTAATCTAGAAATTAGCTGGGACAACATAAGAACATCTTCGAGAATAGACATGGGGCTTTCACATCTGAAAAGGACGTGTCCCAAAAGGAACTCCTTGTTGAGGATAAAACAATTTGGCAGCGACCATTATCAGTTGCCACAAGCAAAGATTATCTGAGACTATCATTGACCAGTCAACAATTAGGCTATTTCATGAAACCTAGCCAGAGCTTTCTTTTGTATAACAACTCGATAACTGTCACCAGAATGAGTCTCAAACCGAGGATCAACCTTCCACTGTGCCTGACTACCAAGGCCAGCTCTATCTTCTGTAACTTGTGCTTGCACAGGCTCTACAATGCCAGTGCCATCCTTGCCAAGTCCCGAGCACTCAACGGACTGTCAAAAAGCTTGTGAACAAAATTGTCCCCACTGAGTGAAGAACCATCATCCTTACTAATGCTTCCTCTGATAGAGTAGGCATCATCATTCTGCCTGGTAAGCTCATCACGGACTGTCAAAAGAAATTGCATTTGAGCTCATAACGACCACGATTTCCTCACAATGTAGAAGCACCTGTTTTTATGATAATTCTTTAACCAACACGCAGTAAACACTTCACAATAAATGATTAGTCATTCAACATTTAAGAAAATGCCAAATTTTTGCTTGAAAATCGGGAAAACCAAAGGCCGCGATATTCTTGTAGCGCGCCCTTGGTAAATTTTCGCTCCAGCGCTACAAGAATATTTTGCGTGTTATTTTCTCGCTGTTTTTCAACTTTTTTCTAATTTGTAGGAAAATTAAAAGTTGCTTGAGGGGTGATCATGCCTTGATATGTTCAGAATAAACATTTGTGAATCAATTCTTTGATAAAATGTCTTTTTCTTTAACCCCATTAAAATGCAAAGGATCAAAAATTAAAACAAAAATGTAAAAACCAAGTTCAAAAATTACCTAACAACCAAAATTTTCCTAAAGGAAGCAAATAATGAGACTTAAAACAAAAAGTTACTTCAAATAAAATGAAAATCAAACCAAAATTGGAGAAGTCAAACCAAAATTGAAGAAAAAATTTACTGACTTAACATGCTTGAAATGAGTTTTAGGACATTCATGCATTTACTCATGAGAAAATGTAAAATGATTAATATTTGAAGTGAATGGAAAAATTACTCACATATTACTCATTTATTTTATTCCTTGAGTTGTTATGAAGTTAATGCATGGTTGTAACCAAAAACAAACATGCCATATTTGTAAAGAAGTTGTAACAAGTTGGTTTATGGTTGAAAAACCAACATGCTATTTATAAAAGGGATTTTGTTATGTAATGGATTATTGTTGGATTTTGTAAATGTCATTATGGGGAAGTAACTAAATGTGAAAACCCATGGGCATGTGGGCATGAACCATATTTTTGGTTTATGTTCTTAAAAGCCAAACCAATTTGTAACTAATCCCAATTTGGAGAATCACATGTATCATGCCACCAAGAGTAGCTTCTCTTATTTAAGCACATGTCATGTGCATTTGAAGAGAGCTCAAGTTTGGAGAGATGTAGCCCATAGAGGAAGCAAGCATTTGAGAGGCCCCATTGGGGGTCTCCATTGGAGAAGCTCATGGAGAGGCTCCAACCTTGTAGTTCCATCTCAGAGAGCAAGCATGGCTCCATCATGTCCGAAGGTGATCCAACATAGGAGACAAAGAAGCAGAGTCAGTTCGAGGAGGCAACATTTCAATTTGCATTTGAAGGCAAGTAGCGACCATCTACACTCTCATCCCGAAGGACAAAGGTGAAGGGATTGGTTGGTAAGAGTGTGAGTTTGGTTTTATTGATGCACTTGTCATGCAAACATATTGTTATCTATTGAGACTATCCTGCAGAAGATCGTGTGGCATAGCTCGAGGTTCATGGCTCGTAGAGTCAGTTGAAAGAGTGCGATTTGCAACATTATGCAAGTCTTTGATCCACTCGAGGTTCATGGCTCGTAGAGTCAGTTGAAAGAGTGTGATTGGCTACATTGGGAAAATATCTTCATGTCCAAGTTTGGCAACTTCTTGAGACAAAGGAGGCAAGCATTTGCTTGCTTGATTTCTGCAGTCTTCGATTGAGTCCTATAGCTTGTGCACTTATGTGACCCATTAGAGGCAGTTATGGTGCGGCGGTAGAGATGAACAAATGATGAAGACTCTGTAGGTGAATTCCTTGTGATGTATCTTATGTATTTGTGCATCTTTGCAATGTATTGGTCACTCTATTTTGGAGTAGGCTTGGAGACGTAGCCAAGAGATCTGGTGAACTCCGTAATCAAATCATGTCCCTAATGTGCTTGAATGATTTTTCATTTTCATGTGGATGATTCTATGTTACACACTTTTATTATGGTCATGTTCACTTGCACTAACGTCAGAAAAACAATCCTATTGGTCCCAATTGTTTCTAGTGGGTTCGATGACTTTCCGGGCTCGCCCCCAGGATCAGATCAAGTGGTATCAGAGCAGGCTGACAAGTGTTGCAGGTTGTGGACTGTTATGAGCAAAATTTTGCAGTGTGCAAAAATCCAGGAATTGGAAGCAGTTTGTGTAGGCACCAATGAAGCAATAAGTAGATGAGCATACCTGCAAAAAGCTTTTGGGGACCAAAAGCCTTCCCAGTGGGGGGGAATGATCCGGGAGGATCTAAAAAGGACAATTTTAAAAATAATCATATTGCAACAAAAATAGTACCATGTCAAATATCTTGTCAATTCGATTCCAACGGTGCAAACGGCGTGTCAAACGGACTCCGGATGCAAAAGATATTGCGTTTTGAAGTTTGGCCCCAACAGGGAAAATTTTGGCTAAAGTGCCACGTGGCACTCCCTCAAGCTGCCACGTGGCAGTCAAAAAGTGCATTCTAATGACATGGCATGATAATGTGTCATGATGATGTGGCATGATGACATGGCATGGTGATGTGGCATGATGACATAGCATGTTGATATTGCATGATGATGTGGCATGGTGACATGGCATGGTGACATGGTATGATGATGTGGAATGATGACATGGAATGATGAAGTGGCATGATGACTAGCATGCATGCATTTGTGCTTGAAATGAGTTTTAGAACATTCATGCATTTACTCATGAGAAATTGTAAAATGATTAATATTTGAAGTGAGTGGAAAAATTACTCACATATTACTCATTTATTTTATTCCTTGAGTTGTTATGAAGTTAATGCATGGTTGTAACCAAAAACAAACATGCCATATTTGTAAAGAAGTTGTAACAAGTTGGTTTATGGTTGAAAAACCAACATGCTATTTAAAAAAGGGATTTTGTTATGTAATGGATTATTGTTGGATTTTGTAAATGTCATTATGGGGAAGTAACTAAATGTGAAAACCCATGGGCATGTGGGCATGAACCATATTTTTGGTTTATGTTCTTAAAATCCAAACCAATTTGTAACTAATCCCAATTTGGAGAATCACGTGTATGATTCCACCAAGAATAGCTTCTCTTATTTAAGCACTTGTCATGTGCATTTGAAGAGAGCTCAAGTTTGGAGAGATGTAGTCCATAGAGGAAGTAAGCATCTGAGAGGCCCCTTTGGGGGTCTCCATTGGAGAAGCTCATGGAGAGGCTCCAACCTTGTAGTTCCAGCTCAGAGAGCAAGCATGGCTCCATCATGTCCGAAGGTGATCCAGCGTAGGAGACAAAGAATCAGAGTCAGTTCGAGGAGGCAACATTTCAATTTGCATTTGAAGGCAAGTAGCGACCATCTACACTCTCATCCCGAAGGACAAAGGTGAAGGGATTGGTTGGTAAGAGTGTGACTTTGGTTTTATTGATGCACTTGTCATGCAAACATATTGTTGTCTATTGAGACTATCCCGCAGAAGATCGTGTGGCGTAGCTCGAAGTTCGTGGCTCGTAGAGTCAGTTGAAAGAGTGCTATTTGCAACATTATGCAAGTCTTTGATCCACTCGAGGTTCGTGGCTCGTAGAGTCAGTTGAAAGAGTGTGATTGGCTACATTGGGAAAATATCTTCATGTCCAAGTTTGGAAACTTCTCGAGACAAAGGAGGCAGGCATTTGCTTGCTTGATTTCTGCAGTCTTCAATTGAGTCCTATAGCTTGTGCACTTATGTGACCCATCAGAGGCAGTTATGGTGCGGCGGTAGAGATGAACAGATGATGAATACCCTGCAGGTGAATCTGTTGTGATGTATCTTATGTATTTGTGCATCTTTGCAATGGATTTGTCACTCTATTTTGGATTAGGCCCAGAGACGTAGCCAGGAGATCTAGTGAACTCCGTAATCAAATCGTGTCCCTAATGTGCTTGAATGATTTTTCATTTTCATGTGGATGATTCTATGTTACACACTTATATTATGCTCATGTTCACTTGCACTAACGTCAGAAAAACGATCCTATTCGTCCCGATTGTTTCCAGCGGGTTGGATGACTTTCCAGGCTCGCCCCTAGGATCAGATCACTAGTTTATTCTGTGAAATTTCCACTGTGAGTAATGAAGGTTGTCATAAACAATATGCTATATTGTTGTTCATATTTCTATTGATGTTCATGTGTTTTGAAATAAGTATCAGCTATCTGTAATTTTTCTTAATGCATGCGCATAAATACATTACTCATTGATAACTGATAATTTTGCTCCATAGGGATAGGTTAGTTAGTTAAATTTAGTTTCTTGCTGTGTGTGATTTAGATGCGAGAGAGTTAAGACGAGAGGTAAGAACCTGCACATCACATTGTGACACTCCTCATTGTCTCTATCAAACTGCATTTTTAGATAGGCACTTGCACATCATAACTTAAACACAAAAAAACTAAAAATATACACGGTGGACCAGGTCGTAACCGGTAAAACCTTTAAATTTGTAACTTGACCTACGGTAGCCAGACCATAAACCGGATGGATTCCCCATACCAAACAGTAGCGGGCTAGTTGGGAACGTTTACTGGGGAGAATCCCTAGCTGTTGTTACCTGCAATTTTCCAGGCCTCAACACCAGGCCAGAGTAATGTCGATTGGGCGAGTTCTGCGCCTTGTGGTGGAAGTTGAAGGGATGAAAACTTATGCTGATTTTGATGTTATTGACGTTGTCAATGGAGGAGGATCCTATCCTGCATTGTTGGTGATTAGATGGGCCAATGACAGTTTGGCAGTGATTAATTTTAAGAAGTGTGTAATGACCTTTGAAAATCAAGACATCAGAGTCATCGCTATGATGGATCCAACTAAAGGGCACAGGTATGTTAAACCAGTGAGGGACGAAGTTGTAAAGGGATGGGATCATGCATATAACATTTTAGAAGATTAAATCCATCCGACTGTCGATGGGGAACTCGGTTGGCACAGCTCTATCTTTGCTTCTTCTGACTCTGATGATGCATTAGAGAATTTGTAGAATTGAATGCATGAGGTATCGCTAAGGAAGTGTGGCTTAATTATGCAGTCATTGTGTCGATTCGCGACTGAGACGGTTGAATTACCAATATATGAAGGACTACCTGAGTTTTCTGAATTTCTATTAGAATTTGAAGATAAGGTGTCAGAACCACAACGGTTGATGGCGTTGGATGAATCATTGAAGGATACTTTAGCACGTCGGTGGGTGATCCATAAGAAGTCGATCACTGGATGGTCACAGAGTCGAATATTGGTGACAATTCGATTTGGTGACGTAGAAGTGTACCACACTGGAAGGTACGATAGGTAGAATAACCTTGGTGATCATATGATTGAGTGTCAGATCTTATGGGCATCATGACCAAAGGATGAGTGGTTCCATGCCTTTTTCCACACATTGGATGAGATGTCGCGATCATGGTATGTATCCGTCGATTTGCGTAGAGAGATCACTACTTGGGAAGAGTTGACGATTTGCTTCACTCACACCTTCAGTTTCATGGATGCCAATCCAGATGTTCATAATGCGCTGCAGCTCATCCACGATGTTGTTCTAAAGGTGGTTCCAGTCGCATAAACTGTGGATCCCCATGCACATTTTCTGATGCAGTTGATGTTGGAATGCTATAATGTAGCTGGAGGACCAAAGGATGGTGATGATCCACAGAACATCAATATTTTGGAAACAGAAGGGATTCAGGATGTCACAGCACCTGACGTACCGAGAACCCAAAGTTTATGAATGTTGGGGACTACTGGGACAAAGAGACCATGACAAAGATCACAGATCTGTTGCATGAATTTCAATATTTGTTCCCTACCAAGTTTTCCGAGATGAAGGGAATATTGGGAGATTTAAGAGAGATGAATATTCTACTGAAGCCAGATGCAAAAAAAGTAGGGCAGAGGATGTATCACCTGAATCTGTGATACAAGGAAAGGGTCAAATATGAGCTTGACAGAATGCTTGTTTCTAGAATAATTGATCCAGTTGAAGAATCAGAATGGATCAGTCCTATGGTGGTCCAATACAAGAAGACGAGTGAGGTTCAGCTTTTTGTTGACCTTAGAAAATTCAATGATGCATCTGTGCATGATCCATTTCCGACACCATTCACTGATGAGGTGCTAGATGAGGTGCTAGAAGGAGTAGGCAGTCAAGAAATGTATTCCTTCACGGATGGCTTTTCTGGATATCACCATATCAGGATTGCAAAAGAGGTTCGCCACAAGACAATATTTGTGACTGAATGGGGTTGTTTTCGGTACACTGTGATGCCACTTGAGCTGAAGAGTGCCCCTACGATATTTTTCCTGGTTGTTGTTGTTGCATTCAAGGATTTTATTCAAAGGTTTTTACAAGTTTATATGGATGACTAGACAATTTATGGATTTATGAGGGACCATATAGAAAACCTGTGACTGATGCTGGAGCGATGTCGACAGAATCAGATCACACTAAACTCGAAGAAGCCTATTTTTTGTGCACCGGTCGAGATGTTGTTGGGTCACATTGTTTGCAAGTAACAACTGTTGGTTGACCCTACAAATATTTCGTTGATTTTAAATTTTCCACCTCCTACAAATATGAAGCAACTGAGGGCGACGTTGGGGCACACAAGATACTACCACAAGTTCATATGTGGTTATGCTACGATCACAACACCTATGGAGAGGCTGCTTAAGAAAGATGCGTTATTTGTATGGAGTTAGGAATGTCATGATAGTTTTGAGACGCTGAAGGATAAGATGGATTCAACACCAATATTAGTTTTTCCTGATTGGAATAAGGAGTTCCATGTCCATGTGGATGCATCATTAGTTGTGTTGGGTGTGGTGCTGGCACATCTAGGGGAAGGAGATCTTGATCACCCGATCGCTTTCTCTAGTCGAAAGTTGTCATCTGCGAGGAAAAATTATATGACCACGAGGAGGGAAGGTCAGGTGATGGTATATGTACTACAAAATGTTTACCATTGCCTATTGGGAAGTCACTTCAATGTGTTCACGAACCATTCTTCTTTGAAATACCTGGTCAATAAGCATGTATTGGGGGGGGAAGATATGTCGTTGGATACTTCTTTTTTAGGAGTTTGATTTTGAGATTATTGTGAAGCCAGGTCGCTTGAATGCTGGCCGAGATCATTTATCCCGAATTGAGACAGATGAGGAAACAACAAACATTGAAGATGGATTTCCAGATGCGAAGCTGTTCAGAGTTGACATGGTTGATGATTATTATGAAGAGCTTACCATAAGTCAGAAGAAGCAGTTGGTTGTCAAGGCCACAGATTTCCATTTGATCATTGGACAGCTCTATAAACTAGGACCAGATGAGATCTTATGGCGATGTGTCCTGCCACATGAAGAAGGGAAGATTTTGGCAAGGGCACATGAGGGAGTTGCTGGTGGACACTATGGAGGTCACATTACTACTAGGAAGGTGCTCCGCACAAGGCTTTGGTGGTCCACTCTTCATGCTGATGCGACAGATTATGTGCAGACTTGCGATGTCTGTAAAAGAACTGGAAAACCATCAAGGAGGGATGAGATGCCATTGGTACCTCAAGTGACATTGCAACCATTTGATAAATGGGTTGTGGACTTTGTGGGACCAATAAAGCCACCTAGAAATACAATCGGTGCGTGGTACAAATTACAATGACAAACTATTTGAAAAGATGGGCAGAGGCCGCACTTGTTTTTGATTGCACCATTGTGACAACGACAATATTTCTATTTGACAACATTGTTACTCAGTTTGGATGCCAAAGGATATTGATGAGCGACCAGGGTAGTCACTTCATCAATCGCACAGTCAACACATTGACATAGGAACTTCAAATACAACATAAGAAGAGTACCCCGTATCATCCACAAGCAAATGGGATAGTGGAGGCATTCAACAAGGTGTTGGAGCATGTGCTTACAAAGGTGTGTAACGCAAACCATGATGACTGGGATTTGAAGATTCCAGTAGCCTTGTGGGCATATCGCACCACTTGCAAAAGATTGACAGGATAGACACCAGTCAAATTGGTGTATCAGAAAGAGGAAATCATGCCTATGGATTACATTGTTCGAAGTTGGCGCATTGTGGAAGCAACATGCATGGATGATGAAGCAGCATTAGAGGAATGATTGGCGCAGTTGGTACAGCTCGAGGAAGACCGCTTTGTCACAAGTTTTCACCAGCGTGTTGAGAAGGACCGACAAAAATATTGGCATGATCGACATATTAAGAACAAACAGTTTCAGTAAGGAGACCTGGTCCATAGCAAGTTTTCCAAACATCCAGGAAAGTTGCAGATGCATTGGCTAGGTCCATATCTTGCTAATTCCATTACTTCAGGAGGTGCAGTACAACTGAAACAGTTAGATGGATTGATGCTCCCAAAGTTAGTAAATGGTAGCAGGCTGAAGCCCTATAGTATGGGCCTAGAACCGCGTGATGCATGAGGCACTGCACGATGTAATTTTTTTTTCTGTTTCTGCATAGTTAGGAGGATGGCACACCAGGAGAAAGTGGATGCGCAAGCAGAGGAGTTGGTATCGCAGTTAGGAGGCCATGCTGCGACAGCCGCGGGGCTGTGACATAGTAAAATTAGTAATGAATGAAGATAGTTAAAGCAGTTAACCATCGATGCTTTTTGAAGCGAAGTGTATTTATGGCCGATTCGACCGTTGGATTGACAGGATTGTCAATGGATTTAGGTGATTAATGCATGATTTGGTCGAAATGATTAAAGTTGATTTGGTCATGATGGAGGTGCGATTGGCTCAGTTCTATAAGAAGGGGTCGAATTTGGTTGGAATTCACCATTGTGCAAGATTGAATGTTGACAGAGTTGCAGAATTGTCGTAGAGAGTCATGTTGTGATGCATTGAGTTGAGTTGGGTGAGTGGGTGAGTTTCCAAGTAAAGTAAGGTTGAGTGCCCACTGAACATTGTGGGGCATGCTGCGTGAGAAAGTCATAGTCGAGATTTCTAAAGAGAGGGATTCACCAGTCATCGAGGTTACTATTGAGGAGGAAGTTGCAAGTATGTCGGTGGGATCTTCCTCTGTTCTGAAGAAGAAGAGAGGGGTGGAATGGACCACTTCCCCATTTTTGAAGAAGCGGCAAACTAGAACGTCTGTGAGGGCATAGGAGGAGGGAAGTGTGTAGTCGGGTCCATGGAATTTAGGGGTTGTGGAATCATTATCCCATGCAAGGGTGTCTGCTACGGACATCCCTGGGTATGTGCCTCCCACATAGCCCTGGGTGTAGCAAATGCATGCATGAAGCAACTCTTGTCCTGCTTCCATGGCTGGATTTTATGGATGGACAACCCAATCGCATTCATACTAGAACTTATTTCAGAGATCACGGGGTTTCCTAAGGATGTGCCAGACCCTTTAGAGGAAGGGATAACGACAAGAGGCCCGTGACAAAGATAAAGAAGAGATATGGTTTGCAGCGAGACGGACAGGCATACCACATTGTAAACATCAATGACCAAGCTTCCCGCATTGGAGCACACATTTTGGCCAGTAAGATAGTGAGGAGGAACATACCAAACCAGTGTAATTCAAGGGTTATTACATGCGCGGAGCAGTGTGGGAAAGGAGTATAGATGAATTGGTTGTTATTTTTAATGAACCAGCTGACAGAGGATGCAATGGCAATTCATATGGGGCAGAGGTCATTCGCATACAGTTGGATACTGATCTTAATTGCACTTGTGGATTGGATGGAGCCGGATGATTACCATGGAATGGATGTCGATGCAGTAAATATCTGCGAGGGTGCACTCTACCAAAACCTCTGGTGGGTGAAGGAATCTGACAGACTTAAGGACTACACAGTTCAGTTCTGGATCTATTGGGAAGCGACGCAGGCTGTACTTGTCAAAGTTCCGCGATTGTCTAAGGAGGTTGTGACAAAGTTCCAATGGGTGGCTTGGTTCACGATTGGCCTGCATGCCATTCATGTGCAGGAGTAGCATGACCCAGAGAAGCAATGGTTGTGGACACCTTACTAGTTGTATGATGTAGAACTGGAGACAATTGTCGATTATTGGCCCACAGCATGGAGAGAACCGATCAACCTAGAAGAAGTGTCGATAGGTCCACTAGCGGATGCACCAGTTGATTTGGTACCTGATCCTGACCAGCAGAGTCACCATGATTTTGATGAAGAGTCATCGCAAACACCCAATGACCTAGAAGTAGAGAGAGAATTTGAAGAATCAAGGATGAAGAAGCGATAGGAGCAGGGTGCGATGAGTAGCGCAGCCCTAGGGATGGAGGCACAGTTGAACCTACTCATTCAGGCAATTACAATTGCAACGGATGCGACAGCTGAAGATATGAAGAAACAAGCAACAAAAGGCTTTAGCGAGGTAAAAAATTGACTTGATTCTTTATTTGATGTAGTATTGAAGAAGGCACCAAAGGTAGCGACTGTGTAGGACCTTGGTTCAATCAGCACTGGGACGCCTATTCAGAATGTGCAGATTCTGCCGCATGTGATTGAGACAAATAATGAGGATATCAATGCCTCCCTGCATCAGTTACAAGATTTTTCCATAGACATCAATACGTTGTCCACAGAGAAGTTGGTGCATATGCAGAGGGTCTCCAATCAAGAGTTGGTAGAAAGAGAACAAAGTATCAACGGTAAGTTCTTGCGATCACAGGAGAAATATGTAGAAGCGCAAAAAGAGGTTGAAGAATTGAAGAAGGAACAAGAGCGCATAATCACAGAGAATTCCAAGGCAATTGAAGAGTTGAAGAAGGAGCAGGATTGACTGGTGGTCGAGAAAGTGCGTCTCTGGGACAACGGAGTGCAATTGGAAGAGGAAGTTTTTGATGCCTATCAGCATGTATATGAGAGCACGATGGAACTTGATGCTGTGGCAAAATAATTAAGGCTTGGGGCGGTCATTGCACAGTTGTAGAGCGACAATGCGGAATTACAGGCACTATTACATCCAGAAACACCGCCTGAACAAGTAGCAGAAAGGAAAAGCACCATGAAGGATTTGGCGACACAGCTCGAGGAGATGGAGCAAGAAGTGAAGAAGGTAATTGAGGTGACTATGCAATTTTGGGGAAGCGTAGTCCAAGATGAGCAATTGGAGAAAATGACCAAACAATTGCAGAAGGCATAAGGGAAGCTGACAACATTGAGGACTTCCCTGAGAGCACTGCCACTGGTTGTTCAGATCATCAAGTCTGCAGGGCTGAAGGATTTGTAGCAATGCGTTGTAAAGGTCAGGGAGCGTTAGCGGAGGTGCAGTACACAGTTTGATGATTTCCAATATATTGGAGTGCAACTTTTCATTCAGGTAGTTTCCACATTGCAAGAAGTTCAAGAAGGAAAAAAGGAGGTTACTGATAAGATGGTTGAGCATCCACTAATGCATGATTTGATGGGAATCCATGAGATTGCTGAGAAAGTAAAACAATAGGTCAAGGATATCACTTAATAGTACGATGAATTCAAGTAGAATATCAGTGAATACACCATGTCCAACTGACGTGGATTGAGGACGAGCCACAAGATTGTGTTGGGGTCCTGTTGGCTGGCGGTTTTGGGGTAAGTTAGCTGCGCAACATCGCAGATGTTGTGCAAGGTGGGAAATGGTGCACAAGTCAGAATATAATATTTTATGTATTTTTGGTCATATTTTGTAGTTTTGGACCACATTATGTGGATTGTGGTCATTATTTTGTAGTTTCATTTGAGAAACAATTAGAAAGTTCGCTAAGTGGACCATCATTGTAAAGGAACAAGCCTATAAGTAGATGTAGAGTTGCACGTGTTAAGGGTTCCATGTTCCATACTTTTACACTTGGCCACATTTTAGTTCTTGCACATTCTTCTAAGGTTGATATGTGTATGTGAGTTGGAGAACTATTTTGGAGACTCTGTATTTTGTTGCGAAGACTAATATGACATGACAGAAGTTGAGCAGAATAATTGTTTCTTTTCATGTTTTCATGTTTTCTTGTTTTCTGCAATGCAAATATGAATGCAATGTGTATCTGCGATATGGATATGTGAATGATGCGATGTTTTTCTACTTTAAATGATGTTATACTGTTAGATCTGTTTGCACATCGATGGTTTTGTTGCAGTTCCAGTATGATAATGAGATCTATTGAATGATGATATAATTATGTTAATGCATAAGTTGAATGGTTAGATCTGTGGAATAAATGTTGCACTAAGTTAATAAAGATACACACGGTCCTCCTTCATACTGCGGAAACTTGGTTCTATCATCTCTCCCTCGAACATCTTGGGTGAGACTTCATCTGCTCTATTGGTGTTGTCGGATGGGGTAAAACCTGTCTAGTTCGGTGCTCAGGGAGATAACAGTGGTTTGGGTGTCGACAGAGAGTGGACCCTTGTCGAATGGTTTTGTGTCAACACCTATCCTTATGTGAAGACAACTCAAAATGGAGATTTTCTACTAATCATTTTGTATGTTGATGAGTATTTATTGGCAAATAGTAATGAGGAAAATTTCAAAGTTGTGAAATATGACTTTGATGTGTTACAATAATATCTTGGTCTAGAAGTTTGGTAGAAATATGAAGGATTTTTCCTATCTAAGGCCAACTACACTAGAAACCTAATTAAGAAGTTGATTGTAAATAATGCAACACTCCAATGGATCTGGGCACAAACTTACAAAACGTGAATCAAGGAAAGTCATTAGTGAAAACCCTTATATACACTTGGAAGAATGTAAATTATTTATCTAACCATTACAAGACTTGATATTTATAATGTGTAAATTTTCCAGTATCAAGATACATAATAGAACCAAAATAAATGTAGTAGTCTAACTGTTAGAAGTTTTCAACATTTTCCGGTTTCTTTTTTCTATGACTTGTTTTTACATAATACGCTAGAAATTTTAGATTAATTCCTGAAAAAACATATGATAGTTGTTAAAATTGCATAATCGTGGTGCCCTTGGGGTATTTTAGGATGTTGAATCCATTTATGCATTCAAAAAAATGATTTGGACAGTTCAACATTCATATTTTGAAAAGAAAAAAAACTAGATTTTGATTAAAAAAATCACCAAAAAGTTCAAAACAAATAAATTACTCCAAAATAAATTATCTAGAAGATAGCTAAGATAATATTAAGATATTTGAAAGGTTCATTAGTTTTAGGCTAAAATTTTTTCAGTGTGATGAGAAAACCCAAAGTTAATTTATTTCATAGATTTGATTGCTTCCAATGCATGGATGAAAGATGCATTACAATTGTAATGTTATCAAACTTACATTTCTACAAGTATGATTGAGTATTGAGCTACATGAGTTATTCATTTTACTTTTATGAAATTATATTAAGATGTTTGTTTCATTGAAACCTATAACATTAGGTGGTATATTGTAGTGTCGATATATCTAGGGATTTTTTGTTAAAGACAAGTGAGCATTGGTGTGAACAACATTGATGCAAGGGCATAGACTGCTTAAGTGAAGTCATTTATGACTTCACTAGGTCAAAAGCTAAAAGAGACTTAGGGTCTCACATGTTTGTATTATGATTTATTTTGTTAAAATGTTGAATAAAATGGATAAAGATACTAGATCCTTTTCCAAATGTAATCGATCAGGTTGGTTGCACAGTTAAAGCATTTCTTGAATGATAGGAATTAGCTAGTGATCTGCCAGTGAGTTATAGAGGTTAGTAGAGTTTAATAAAGAATTTGTTCCTTCTTTGTAGGATATGGGAACCGAATAGAAGTTATATTTAATACAGTCAAGTTGTTAGGTTAGGTAGCTTTTAGTTAGCTCGAGGAAGTTTGGAGTTTAGGTCAGAGGAGAGCTCAGAATCAAAATTCTCGAAGCATGCACAAAGACATACCTCTCTGTTTGTAAGGATATAATTGTTAAACTCAAACTCGAAGAGGTTCTTTGGTAAATTGAAGTCTATTTTATGTGTTTTGAATGTGAAATTATGCAATTACATTTGGTGTAATTATTAATTTACACATAAATTACAGTCTGTATGTATGAATGCACACATGGTAAATATTGATTGAAGTTTCTAGTTTAAATTGAGAGAAATTCTTGTTTAATGCACATAGTATGATCGTATCAATCAAAATCCAAGTCGATTGGTGGAAATCCATTTACATATATTGAAGTTTGCAGGCAGAATCCAATTTTATTTGCGTAGAGGTCGAATGGAGGATTATGCACAGAAATCGATGTTTTCTGAGTGTTGTGGAGGCAGATTGATGGCATAGATTGGTTGGGTAACCAGCTCACAAGCCAACGAGGGAGATAAATCATTGTTTTGATCAATGGTGGAAAGAGCATATTGCAGTAAAAATAGCCAGTAGGATAAATTATCCAAGGCAGTGCGTTGGGGGTCAAAGAGTGAAGGTACAGGTAATATGGGCGAGTTATATGGTCTAGTATTAAATGCTAATGAGTTAGCGCATGTGTAGTTAAGTGGAAGTGGAAATTAGTGGGGAGACTAGTGGAGGTTTCTAAAACAAAGGAGCACGCCAGGAATAGCAGAGGCTAATTAGTTTAGCTCTACACAATTTTATTTTATGTCTAATTCATATAGACATATAGGGGAATTATGAATAAAATTGCCTAGTTTTCTTAGAGATTTAAAATCTAGGAACATCTTCTTGGTATCTCATAGATTTTTATGTATAATCTGAAAGAAATTCATGGTTATGATAGTGTAATGGAATTTTACACTCAAAGGGATCCTCCCATTTTGGTCTTAGAAGGATATAGGCCATCATATTTGGTATCATTGCTGGGTTAATGGATTCTGCATGAAGGTATGAGAGTGTGGTCACAATAGTTCTTGTTTCTGAAAGATTGTGGATTGTTAGTTTATAAGGTTGGATTAGTTTTATTGTATGAAAGGAAAGGTTATTTTTACTCATGTATTACTAACAGATTCAAAGCAAGTCACTATTGACAGGAACATTGTATCCAATAGTGAATTGTTGTTCCAGGAGATGGAGGTTGGAGTTGGAAGAGGTCGGGGCAGGAGAGGAAGACATGTTGTCAATGTAGAATTAAGAGAGGAGATAAGAACTCTAAGAGCAAGGATGGAATCCATAGAAACTAACAAACGTCATGAGCACACTTGAGACACAAGTGATGAAGAGATACCTGAAGAGGAGGAGGAGACAACTGATGAAACTCCTGAGGTAAGAATGTTGAGGTCTATTTTTGGTGTAGTTTCTAGTTCAAAAGTTGATGTGCCATTCTATGGTGGAAGCTTGGATCCTGAGGAGTTAATTGATTGGATCAATGCTATGAACAAACAATTCGACTATGTTGAAGTGAAGGAGGATAGACAAGTTAGATTTGGTGTCACAAGGTTAAAAGGGCATGCATCTGTATGGTG
Organism: Pseudotsuga menziesii; assembly: GCA_001517045.1. NCBI lineage: Eukaryota > Viridiplantae > Streptophyta > Pinopsida > Pinales > Pinaceae > Pseudotsuga > Pseudotsuga menziesii. The sequence continues at coordinate 198,350 of LPNX010922107.1, read as the reverse complement.
GGATGGTGTGCAAGAGGAGAGGATCTTGAAAAACAAAGCCGTGATCAATAGTTGGAACAGAATGGCAGCTAAATTGAGAGGTAAATTTCTTCCTAAGGACTATAAGTTTATTTTGTTTAGGCAAATGAAAAATCTTAAGCAAAAGTCAATGATAGTTAGGGAGTATACTGAGGATATTTATAAGGTAAATATCAGATCTAGACATGTGGAAGACACACCTGGAGGGTAGCTAGGAATGTTAATGGTTTAAGATTTTATATACAAGATGAATTGAGTTTGTGGTCATTGAGATTTGTGGAGGAAGCATATCATATTGCTTTGAAGGCTAAGGAGAAGCTGATGAGAAAGCAGAGTCAGAAAACAAAGGTGAGAGGCTTTGGAGGAAGGGAACAACAACAGAAAGGTGAATCCAGTAGTTTAAACCAGGAAGCACATCCTAAAATAACTAATGATAACATAGGTGCAAGAAATTCTTCAAGAGGAATAGGTGGACAAGTGAGATGTTACACATGTGGGCAGCTTGGCCATATGTCATGGGATTTTCTAGAGAATGTTGCAAGACAGAGAGAAGCACAAGTAGTGAAACTTGAACTTGAAGATCCAAAAGAATTAGAGGTGACTGAGAATTACCCAGAAGAAGGTGAAGCCTTGTTGTTGAGGAAGGTAATTGATGAGTCAATTCAAAGAAGGAGTCTGTTTAAAAAACTTTGCAAGGCCAAAGGTAAGTGTTGCAAATTGATATTTGATAGTGGTTGTACTAATAATATAGTGTCTATAGAAATGGTGGACAAACTAAATTTAAAGAGGACAGTACATCCAAAACCATACAAAGTTGCATGGCTACAAAAATGTCAACAAGTTCTTGTGAATGAACAATGTCAAGTAAAGTTTCAGATTGGGAATTACCGGATGAGGTAAAATGTGACATCATAGAAATGGATGTTTTTCATGTTTTATTAGGTAGGCCTTCGCAGTTTGACAAAGAAGCAGTTCATGAGGGCAAGATGAATGTCTATTCTTTTGAAATGAATGGAAAGAAACATACTCTTCATCCATTCAAAGGTAAGCAAGAAGAGGTTAGTAATCAATTGCTGATGATGACTGACAAGAGGATTGTGAATGGTTGGAAAGTTGAAGAAGAGGTAAGAGTAATCTCACAAGTGAAAGATTATGAGATTGAAATGACTAACATAGTGTGTAGGGATCAGTTGAATGAAAAAACAAACCAACAAGAGATATCAAATGCAAGCATGGCATTGATGGAGGAATCATAGTATGAAGTTAGAAAGGATGATGGGAGGTACATGGTTAATGAAATCACCAAGGGTAGTGAAGTAACAGAGGTGAGAAAAAGAGAGGAAGACAAAAGAATTCATACACATAATTCTTGGATGGCAGAAATATTCATGCTAATGTATTTTTTGTTTTCTGATGTAACAGGGAATATGAATTGTTTATGTGCAGATGAAGAAAAACCTATTGATAAGTTGTCTGCAGGGAAAAATGAAGAGGAACTTGTGTATTCTAAGTCTGAACATATGTTGGAGGAACCAAAGGACCTGTTGCAGATACAGTGCTGGAAAACATGGTTGAAGGGACTATTTAATATGAGAACACTGCCCAGGTTTATATTTGGGTCTCTGCTACAAACCTACATAAAAACAACAGAGAGGGAGCTCATGGACAATAGCCCATGAAAATTTTCAAGCTGTGCATTCTGATGCAAGGGAATAGACTTCCTAAGTGAAGTCATTTATGACTTCACTGGGCCAAGGGAAGCTAAAGGAGACTTAGGGTCTCACATGTTTGTAATCTGCTTTATTTTGTTAAAATGTTGAATAAAATGGATAAGGATACTAGATCCTTTTGCAAATGTAATTGATAGGGTTGGTTGCACAGTTAAAGAATTTACTGAATGATAGCAATTAGTTAGTGATCTATCAGCGAGTTATAGAGGTTAGTAGAGTTTAATAATGAATATGTTCCTTCTTTGTAGGATATGGGAACCGAACAAAAGCTATATTTAATACAGTCAAGTTGTTAGGTTAGGTAGCTTTTAGTTAGCTCATGGAGCTTTTAGTTAGCTCGATGAAGTTTGGATATTAGGTCATAGGAGAGCTCAGAATCAAATTCCTGGAGCATGCACAGAGACATACCTCTCTGTTTGTAAGGATCTAATTGTGAAATGAAAACTCGAAGAGGTTCATTGGTAAATTGAAGTCTATTTTGTGTGTTTTGAATGTGAAATTATGCAATTACATTTGGTGTAATTATTAATTTACACATAAATTACAGTCTGTATGTATGAATTTTAAACTGAGATAAATTATTGTTTAATGCACATAGTATGATCGTATCAATCAAAATCCAAGTCGATTTGTGGAAATCCATTTACATATATTGAAGTTTGCAAGCATAATCCAAGTTTATTTGCGCATAGGTCGAATGAAGGATTACACACAGAAATCGACGGTTTATGAGTGTTGTGGAGGAAGATTGACAACATAGATTGGTTGGGTAACCATCTCACAAGACAACGAGGGAGATCAATCACTGTTTTGATCAATGGTGGAAAGAGCATATCGCAGCAAAACTAGCCAGGAGGATAAATTATCTAAGGCAATGTGTTAGGGGCCAAAGACCGAAGATACAAGTCATATGGGTGAGTTATATGGTATAGTATTAAATTCTAATGAGTTAGCGCAGTGTAGATAAGGGTGTGTGCAAGTTGACGAGGGTCTCTTTTGAAGCGTTAGATGCAATAGAAAACTGAAAAAACAGGAATCCATCAACTTGCATGGATATTTTGATACACTTACACAATGAATCTTGCGATGAGTAAAAATCAAGAAATGTAGGAAATTGAATGTCATTTCCAAATATATAATTTTTTTCTATTGAAAATGTTGTTAACTATCTAAAGTTAGATATTTTTTAACAGGCACTTTTTATTTTTGCAACAAAATATAAGGTATATGTTTTTGTGGGTGCAGCCTCTGAGTGACTAAATTATGGAATAAACTTATGAAAACTGGTATACATACAAAGAACATATAGTACTAGTGCATGAATATTTTTCCAATAATAAAAAAAATTAATTAATTTTTTTTTAATTATCTAAGAGATCAAACCTTGAAAACGGTACATCAATTGTGGGTGCAGCGTTTGAATGTCTTAATGCAATTATTTGAAAAATGGGTTTTTTATAGCATGTAGAGGTCGGTGTTCTTTAGTGCACCATACAATATTTTTTTTAAATGGTTGAGAAACGAAAGATATATGGACGAAACACTAACAATGTGTTTTTTGAGTTGAGGAGTGATGACAGAAGATAAATAAGAAAAAAATAGAAAACATTATGTATTCTTGTTAAATTTTACATATTTGGAATCTACAAAAAAAACCATATCTGTTTCTAAAATCTCATAAAAAATGGAGGTGTGCAACATACTTAGACAAACGGCTAAACACAAGCATATTGAAATTTTGGATATAATGATGAATTAGCCATGGTTTATCATACTCCAAGGAATAGGCATGTTGAATTTGAAGCAAATTCCGAAGCAGACACATAGGCATAAGAATTCCATGCAAGCATGGGTGGAGGCTCGGCCTTATCATTCGGAGGGAATACATTTTTGAGTTTAAACAAAATGGGAGTGCATTTTATTAAAGCAAAATGGGAGCACGTTTTATTGAAGCAAAACGGAAGCATGTTTTAGTGAAGAAAAATGGGAGCACGTTTTAGTGAAGC